>PVLD010010268.1:0-13564 GCA_004027595.1 Dinomys branickii
CATCGAGATTTCATCTCACCCCAGTAAGACTGGCCAGTATGAAAAAATCATCCAATAACAAATGCTGGCGAGGCTGTGGAGAAATAGGGACTCTATTACACTGCTGGTGGGAATGCAGACTGGTGCAACCACTATGGAGAGCAGTTTGGAGATTTCTCAGCAAACTAGGTCTAGAGGTTCCATTCAAACCAGCTATTCCTCTTGTGGGTATTTTCCCAGAAGATCTGAAACCATCATATCACTCTGATATATGTGCACCCATGTTTATAGCAGCGCAATTTGTAATAGCTAAAATGTGGAAGCAACCCAAGTGTCCATCCACAGAAGATTGGATTAAAAAACTGTGGCATTTTTATATAATGGAATATTATTCAGCTATAAAGAAAGACAGTTTTGGGGACTTTGTAGGCAAGTGGTCAAAACTGGAGTCCATACTCATAAGTGAAATAAATCAGCGATACATGAGCAGGCAACGTATTGTATCACTGGTGTAAGAACCTGAGGGTGGGAATACAAACTAAGAGACATGAAGGAAGTCTGTTCAAAAGCAAGGAACAGATGGGACGCGGGAAAGGAGAAAAGAAAGAGGCAAAAATGTATGTGTGTATATATGTATATACATATGTGCAGGAGGGCTAACATGGTTCTACTATTGTATTATATCACTTAATGCTAAGGAATAGTTGATGACAGGTTATTCAATCAATCTCGTATGTCTGTATGTGTTATCCTGAGCACACACTTTGAAGATATCGATTTGCAAAGCAGCAACTACTGTTGGTTTTCTGATGCTTTGTCTATAATTCAATTCTGATCTTACTGTTATTGTACTACTTTGTGCCTCTTTGTTAATGCTTTCCGGTTTCTTTTTTTTTTTTCTGTTGTTGAGATAATTAATTGTTTGATCAATTTCGCATGTTTGTATTTGTGTTCATGAATATACACTTCGAAGATATCAATCAGTAAAGCAACAACCATTGTTGAGTCCATGTCACATTGTCTGTAAATCAGTTTTGATTGTACTATTTCTTATGCTACTTTGTGTCTGTTTGTTAATATGTTTTTGTGCTTTTACTTTTAAAATAAAAAATAAAAAAATAAAAAAGCGAGGTGAAAGTCAGGAAATTTGCACTTCTATAGATTTTAAAATGAAAACTTCCCAAGATTCCCTGCACATGTAACTTGCAGCCCAATCAGTGGGCAATTTACAAAGTTCTTCCTTGGCCCTGTGTGAGGATCATTGCACAACCCATCAAGGCCTGCACCTGTAGATCCTTCCATGGTGCAGTCGTCTCATTCATCAGATAGAAGCTCTGGAGACACATGTACGGATGACATGTCTCTCTGGACACTGGCAGTTGCCTTCTTCTCCCAGACCCTGTGACTGTTGCTTCTTACCACACTGCCCTGTTGTATATGTTCTTTAAGACAGCACATGCTTACTGGCATGTCTGTTTGCTGTTCCTCCTCCCCAGTATGATGTGGGCCCAGTAGGAGTGGTGATTCTGTCCTTTTCAGGGTGGAATCCTAATGTGAAGATTTACCATGCTGATCACAGATCTTTGCTGAAATGGCAAAGCCAAGTGTGAACCACAGAGCCTGCCCTGTATGTTGGAAGTAATCTCTTTGGTCATAAAATGCCTTCTTCCCCTGGGTGACAGTGAAGGTCCTCTCCACGAAGCCGGCCTTGATCCAGACCCATGTGCAAGACAGAAACTTCTCTTATTCAGCTATTACTACAAAATGCCCCTCCTCCTACCATGTCCAGCTCTCAAGCTCCTGCGGACTGCACAGAATACCTGGGAGAGGAATGTCCACCCCCACAAGGGTGCTGAAACTCTCACAAATGGCTCTAGGATATTTCATGGTCTTGTTGCCATATAAAAAAGTATGCAGTTTAAGGATTTCATAAAATAGAATGGGTAGAAAACATGATTAGATTTCCCCTGCCTCCTGGCTTTCTGATCAAACATGTCTACTGGAGTTCAGTACCACCAAATCATTCTTTGGGAGACAGTTCAGCAAATTGTTAACACTTGTTTCACTCTTAGCTCTGAGGTGGTGTTCTTTTCCACATTTGTGCTTGGACAAGTGTCTTACTGGTACTCAGAAATATATTGCCAGGCTTTTTATTGGTCAACATTTATGAGGAAAAAACATATATTTCATCTTTCTTTGTACATTATCTTGTTAGGACATTAATATTACCAAAGTGATTAAAATTTGAAGTTCTTCCCTCTGAGTGAATCATGATGCTTTATCGAGTACCATATAATAATCAGAACAGTAGAATTAAGAAGTGGCTGTTTCATGGAAATCATCCTGGTTAAGAACTGAATACATATCTACATTGTTGGTGGCCTTTATACTGCCTTCATCAGTAAAAATTTTATGAGATTAGGGTATTCCTCTGTGAAGGAAGCAGCATAGCAGGGTTGGTAAATACTGGGGTGATAATGACATCATGCTAAACACTGTGGGTGAACACACGTAGGGTAACTCATTGGATGGTGAAATAGAGCATATTCCTAAGAAAGCAGAGATGAGCAGAAATAAATTAGATAAAATTTTGGAAGCTTACTTAAAAAATGAACAGAGTTCACAGAAGTGGCAAGCAGGAAAACCCTAGCACAGAAATGAAGTAGTTAAATTGCTAATGGCCAAATCTCTGATGGATTCAACAAAAATAGAAAGGCATTAAAATATCTGTTGATACAAGAACATCTTAAAATTAGTAAAATGGATGTTTGCTTGAAAATACACGTTTCTTGAGGAAAGACTATAGTGAAAATACACCAAATGAGAACCATAACTTTAGAAAGCCACCTTAAACAAAACAAAACAAGACTAAAGAGCCATTTTGACCGCAAGTCAAGCCACTGAGGATAACCAAGTATCTCTCTAAATGGCTCCCAGGTACTTTTCAATGTTTGTGTGATATATGTGAGACAGTGTTCTTTTGGGAAAGAGGACAAACCTCTCCAAGAAGAGGCTGATGTTCAAAATCCCCTTTGTTAGCAAGAACCAGAAGCGCAAGGCACGATTCCTCGGCTGTGAATTACGTTCTGTTATAAATGGGATGATTTGAAAGATTCATAATCTTGCTAAACTGAGAGATTTCAAATATATTTTTTCTTGAAATGTCCAGTGTGACCATTGGGTTGTTAAGCTGAGACCAAATTCCACTGAGGTGGAAGATGTGGGCCTCATGGATTTTGGTGAAGGTGATCTAATTAACCCAGGGGAGTATTACGGTTTTACATGCTGGTCTCTAAGTATCACGTTCGGGGGAGGAGATGCACTGCACCGCTCTGAAAACGCTCCCCGTGTCTTCTCCTCCCTTTGCATGTAGTCTGGGGCTGCAAAATCCTTTCTTCTATTTGCAATTTGTTTTATAAAATCTACTTTGTTATTTTTTAAATGTCCTCTTAAATTTCTAGCATTCACAGTTTTTGAGTGACAGAACCCTTATTAACAAAGCCTATCCCTTACAAATAGAAAAAAGCAATCGTTCTCTGGTTACAGTTGTCTCCACCCTGTTTATGCTCCACAAGTCCTCCTTCAGCAGGGGTTGCTGCAGCCTTCTTCACGACCAGAGGAGGGTGGCTCTGCAGGGTGGACTGTGGAGCAGCGCTCCTCTCATGCTTTTAGGGAGCTGTGACTCGCGTAACCCTGTGTAATTCATTTTATCTCCCAAAGGTGATGCTTTGCCCTATTGTGAAAAACACTGTCCACCTCTCTGGACTTGTAGTAAGGGTGAAATGAGATAATATGCAAAGAATTGGTTTTGAGTAAGAACATATTAATAATAATGGTAGTGACAGCAACTATAACACAGCTGATTTTAAAATTTGTGATCTGATTGGGAGAACAGCCTTTCTGTCTTTGGGCAAGCTAACTATGGTGCTGCCTGATACTCAAGGCTTTCACAGCTGTTCCCCTTTGTGTGCAACCCGCTAGCATTTGCTTCGTTTTCAATGTCAGCTGGAATTGCAAACCCTATTGTAGCCCCAAACACCAGGGATGTCATCCTGGACAGCCTGTTTAGTCTGTTTATTGGAGGGTGTAAATTCTGAAAAACATATTCACAAAGGCTGTGCTGGTTCATGACTTCTGTAGGGACACCATGGGCAGGCTACAGCACGGTGATACTCTCTGTATGAATCTTACAGCTGTCCAAACTTTTCTTTTGTTTATTCACGTATTTTAACCATGGCCTAAAAATGAGAACTCCAATTGCATGCATTACATATACATGTTTAATTTGTCATAGTGTTATGACTACCGATAGTTTGTAATAATTCAATATATGAATCAACAAAATTATGCAAAATAACTCCAAAGGATTTAATTTTTTGTACAAAAATGTGCAGTAAGACATTAAAAGCATCATTGCTGAAGCTTTAATGACACTACTGGAACTTCGGATCTTGACAATGCAGGGCTTAGACGGAGGGTGTTAGAATATGTTTTATTTGTGATTCCACATTTATATCAGCAATGTTTTATTAAAGAGAGAAAACTGTATTGGAGCTAACTGCTACTGAAATTATCAAGTCTTTGGCTACATTGCCAAAGCTTTTAGGCGACATCTGGAATTAATGGACCCATCACTACCCTGGGAGCCCTCTGTCTTCTTGGCAGACAGGTTGACGTTGAACCACAGGCCAGGTGAATAATGACAGTGCAGAGACATCTGGGGCTGCAGAAATAATGGAGTCACTGACAAGATCCATGAGTCTTCCTGGAAGTTATGATGTCATCTGTGCTGACCAGCTCTGCAGGGTTTCCAGCTGCCCAGTGGACCACCCACTCCTGTAAGGGAAACAGTGACCATCGAAGCAGCCTTCTGCTCCGAGCCGTGTCCGGCTTGAAACTGAAGACATGAACCAGCCCTTTATATTTCAGCTTGTTTTGATTTCTTCCCAGCAATGTAAGACACAATGTCCAGATGGTTTGTTACATGGGTAAGAAACTTAAATCCTGTGAACCACTTGATATCTAACAAATCGGCTCACTCAGATTCTTTAATTTGAAAAAGCCCTTAGTTTGATAAAATGCTTAAAAACATTTCTTCAAGAAGTTTCCTACAATCTGTCTGTAAACAACAACCAGCATCACAAATGGCAACCAGCATGCTCTGCTCAACTTCTTTTAAATGTCATATAAACTCGTAGTGGTTAAGGGCAAAAGCACAGAGGAAAGAACTAAAATGGCCTGTTCCTCTGTCTGCATTGGAAAGGCAAGAGCCTCCCACCAAGTTTCATGGATGACTCCATGGGATTTGGACACAAGGATCTTTGTTTCTACTTGAATGATTCATGGCTGTATTTTTTTAATTGCTTACGTTCTGGGGCACATAAATACTTTTCATGAAATATCTTTTATAATGCTCCAATCTTAGGAAAAAATTAGTAGAATTTAAACAGTTTATCAAAAATACCATCATTTAGTTACACACAGGTTCGCAAATATTAACCAACTTAAGTTCCCTAACTGGACACGTAACTCCAGTTGTCTCACTGTCGTTAACAGTGGGGTGTTGACTGAGTTTTTCTCACAGATATTTTATGACACACTCAACTGAAAAGCTGTCTGCCTTCAGAGCACTCTGAGCCCCGAAATACACGCCAGCCCTGAACCTTCTTCCCTATCTATCCTGCCAGTCTACCATAGGTTTTTAAGACAGTCAGTCACGAAACCAATAAAGAAACTAATGAAATTTTCTCAATAATTCCATGAACATGCAATCAATTGTTAAAATGAAGCATAACCTTACACCAGGTACTGTAGACTTACATGTTGACTGGATGGTTAGAAGCCTTGGGAATGAGAATGACCAGAGTGTAAATATTAATTCTCTTAGGGTTGAACCCCTATTTGTCCTGCATAAGATGGACTCACGAGGGCCTAGAAGGCAGGACTACTTTAACTATCTAATGAGCACGGCATGTAGCAGTATCTATTACATAGGATGGGGTCCCCAGTTACAGACAACTGTTAGTAGCTGTTTGTATAGCCCAATTAGCCTTCTTCCTGACTCCATTGTAGACTGCACCCAGGACGTAGGAGATGTGTGCAAGCCTCTAGTCAGCCGTGAGGACTCTGTGGCCTCTGAGGTCTGGGATGTGAAGATTTTCAAGTAAAACAAGGAACATTCAAAACATGAGGTGCCCTTTGACAATAGCAGCCATTTCTCTCTTCACAGCAAAGATAGGGAATTGGGAACAGCAGTCTTTGTAGAAAGGACCAAAACATTTTATTAGGTAAAAATAATAGTAAAGACAGAGAAAGAGTCTATTTGGCTTTGAAATAAGTTAATGGAGCATTACATCTTATTATTCCTCCTCCTCTGTTGACATTTGCTTATGTTAGCATGTTTTCATGACCAACAAAAAAGTGGTACCTTCCAATGATGGGTCAAAGTTCAATTTACTGTAATTCTAAGAGTAGAATATCCCACATATCACCTATTATGACATTATGTTAAGCAAAATAGACCAAGCATGGAGGGATAAATACTGCATGTTCTCACTCACATATGGAAAGCTGAAGTGTTAATTTCATAGACACAGAGTAGAACAGTGATCAGCACAGGCTAGGAAGGTGGGGGAAAGAGGAATCTGAAAGGGAATGCATAACAGGTACCCCCCGAAGGACTGGCCAGTGGGAACAGTAACAGGTTTGACCATCAGAGAAATGCAGATTAAAACGGAACTGAGATTCTACCTCATCCCAGTCAGAATGGTTATTATCAAGAATGCAAAAACAGTGTATGCTGGCTAGGACGATGGGGATAAAACCTTTACATTGCTGGTGGGAATGCAAAACAGCACACCCACCATGGAGTTAGGAAACCAGAGATAGGAATATCATTTGGTGCAGCTATCCCACTCCTTCATATATTTCTGAAAGATTTAAAGAGTATGTACTGCAGTGATACACGCAAACCCATATGATGGTGACATAACCCACAGTAGCCAAGCTGTGGAAATAGCATCCATGCCCGCCAGCTGATGAATGGGTAAAGGAAATGTGGCGTACACATACATACACTGTGAATATTATTCAGTGCTAAAGAAGAACAAAACTGTGTCACTTGCAGGAAAATGAATGAAGTTGTAGACTATGATATTAACCAAAACAACCCAGACCCAGAAAGTTAAATATCAGACGTTTTCACTTGCATGGGAAGTCTAAAAATGAATGAATGAATGAATGTAGGGATAACAGAAAGCTGGGAGGTGGACACTCAGAGACAGGGAAGCAGGTTGGGGTGGGGAGAGAGAAAGCAGGATGGCAGGATGAAAATAACCCAAATATCTCATATACCAATATTGCTAAGTAAACATCAATATTCTGTATTACTAATATCCAGTAAAAACAAAAATACATAGATGAGAGGAATCTATAACACAGAGTGACTACAGTGTACAAAATTTTATGATGTATTTTATAAAGAACTAGAAGAGAGGACTTAAAAGCTTTCCAAACAGAAAGAAATGATAAATGTTTAAGAAGAGAGAAAACTAATTACCGTGAACAGGTCATTATACACTGTATACTTGTATTGAGTTGGCATACCATATTCTATATATGGAGAATGATTACTTACGAATTAAGAAATAGACATAGTAGAATTCATAGAACCATTGCATCAGAAGCGAAAGAATAGTTATTGCTACAGTCCTGTGATACTTTGATAATTGCTATTAATATTACTAGAAATAACTATAGGGAGAGGAATCTTTTAGTTTTAAAAGGTTAATTTTAGCATCAGATATCATTGTGACCTAAAAGTAAGCAAATGAAGGTGTAAAATAATTTTAGTATATATGCTACCAAGGCGAGCATATGGAATAAGGTAAAAGATAGTTTTTGTTATTCAAGAGTATGAACCATTGTTAAAATTTTATGTACAATATTTTATGTTTGAGTTGAGATGTGTGGCAAGTATTTAGCATAATCCAGTTATGATTTATTATAATATCAAGGGTGTATGTATATATCATCGTTTACATATTTTTGTTTCTAAAATATATTAGAAGTAGGGCTTAGTTTTTTTTTAAAGCAGGGAATTAGCACTGGATGCTGTATTACATAATGTTATCTTCTCATTAGTTAACACAAAAACAGTAAAGGAAATACAAAATCATAGAGAAGATAGTAGGGAATTAACACTGGATGCTGTATTACATAATGCTATCTTCACATTTGTTGCTCAGTTGTACAGATGATAGCTCGTTTGATTAATCAATTTTTTCCACCCTCATCTCCATTGTTCTACCACCCAATCAGCCATCTTCCCTCTGATAATAACTTTATTTTTGGGTTTATTTACTCCCTCGGGCCCTCACATTGGGAAGAGACATGGCTGCTTCAAATTATGCTATAATAAACATGGGTGTACACAAATTGCTGTGGCAGGAGGTGGAAAAGCACCCATCCTCAAAGATAGTAGATAGGCAGGGAACCAGGTTCACTATGGTCAAGCCCTCATTGACAAGTCCTCAAGCCCATCAGTCTGGTTGAGTCAGCAGGGTTACCCAGCAAACTGTCAGCCTTGCCTCAATACGGGGTGTCCAGAGGCCGGGTTGAGGCCTCAGGGTCGCCCCCTCGAACCGCTGGGCTCTGCCCTGGCATGGCACTGCCAAGGCCTGGTCTAGTCCACGGGTTCAAGAGCTGTTTGATATCTACTAAACCTAAGAAAAATTATAGAATGTAGTTAAAAAAGAAAATGCTAGTCTCTCAGTCACACAGTGTGGATAATTGTTAACATGCATTAAGAAAAGAAGAGCACAGAGGAATGTCATGGTACTGGAACTTCTACTTGTGGTATTATGGTAATTAATACACATGATTATACATTTGTGTAAAACACAGACTGTGCATCACTGAACCCTCGCTACACTATGAACTTCTCGTGACAATAATGTATCAGTGCAAAGCCACCAGTTCGCAACAGGGGAGGCTGTACATGGGGGGGGGGGGATATTTTGTATTTTCTTCTTTATTTGCTGTGATTGTAAAACTGTTTCAAACTTGCCCTTGTTTTTAAAAGTGTTAAAAATTAGGATGTCCTAGGGCCTCTATACTCCCCACCCCCCGCACTGATTTAAGCCGCATATGAATTGGCATGGGTGGGAAACTATTTCAACAGGAGAAAATTATTTCTATATTTTGAAACAGAGAATCCACTAAGACTTATGGGTTTTTCAGTTTACACCTTTTATCCCCAGGAGTCTTTCTTTTACCTCGTGATTGCCTTTGTGTTTACTTCAACTAAAGATTACCAAGGAGTCTGTCTTTTTTTATAATTTTTTTTATTTTTTAAAAGTATAAAAGAAAAACAAACAAACAAAAAACCAAAAAAACAAACAAAAAAGAAAACATTAACAAAAAGACACAAAGTAGCTCAAGAACAGTACAATCAAAATTGAATTATAGACAAAGTGACAGGGAATTAACAATGGTTGTTATATTACACATTGATAAGTTCAAAGTGTATGCTCAGGAAATCATCTATAGACATAAAATCTTGATCAAACAATCATGAACTGTTCCTTACCATAAAGCGACATAAGTCAATAGTGGCACCATGTTAGCCATCCCGCATATACATACATAGGTACATATTGAGTCTGTCTTTTGAGCTTTCAATTTTTTAAAATAATACTTACTTTAGAGCATTATTTTTTAATTTAGAGAACAACATAACTTTTGGATCTCAACATAATCCTGAGTGTTGGGTATCAGCATAACTTAATAGAAGGGAAAACTCAATCTCAAAGTGAAACAAACATGTCAGAGGATATCCAATAGGTGAAAGTTTGACCTGGAATCAAAATTATGTATTCTTTATTATGAGGATAGAATTTTCCTTCTAGGCATTTTTTCTTAAATTAAGTAGAAATGTGTGCACGAGTGTGCACGTGCACATACACACACACACACACCCTTACGATGAAATTTACCCCCCCAATTTCCAACTGTTTCACTTAGGATTTTTTTTTCAAAAATATGAGATATTACCAAGATTCATCTCTTTCCTTACCTCCTTGCCACCAAAGAATCAGTGTGGAATAAAGACTGAAAGTATGAATTCTTCAGCAAAAGAATACAACAAAGGTGTGAATCTGAATCCTGGCTCTATCATCTGTGAGCTCTGTGGTGTTAAACAAGTGCCTCACTGACCTGTGCTCCTCAGTTTCTTTATCTGAAAAGTGGGGATGATAGTGATGCTTAGAGATGGGGCTAATGACTGAATTCTTATAAACCACTTAGAACACTGCATGGCATAATATATATGCATATGCGTATTTCCTAAATAAAAGCCTGCTGCCTCCCACCTTCTACTAATTTCTTTTATATAGATTAGGGCTCCCATCCTGACTTAGTTACTTTTTTCTCATCTTTGAGACAAAACACCCAACACCCAAAGTTTTAGGAGGAAAGATTCTTCCTTTTTTTTGACTCACAGTTTGTAGAGGTTTCAGTTGATAGTTGTCTGGCTCCAAGGTGGAGCAGCATGGCAGAGGCGCATCACAGAGGAGAAATGGTTTTTGGTGGGCAGAAGGCAGCAGAGCAGCAGAGGAGTAGTCAGTAACGCAGCAGCCCTCTTTCTGTCCCTTATAGTCTATCCAGGCCACACACGCAGGGCAGTAGCAGTCACACCCAGGCTGGCTGGCCCTCCCCTTCCCCACACCCAGAACTACACCAACTCAATCAGAGGAGTAATTTAGTAAACACACACCCTTAATCCCAGCATCATACCATGGCTCAAAAGATCCAGCCACCTCTGAAAAACCCCATCTATGACCCATGAGGCTTTGTGGGGTTATCTAGACTCAAGCCGTAACACCTCTTAATAACAACTATTGTTTTGAAGGTTGTTAATGACCATTGCTTACCTATTTCCACGATGACTTTTCAGTCTGTCTTCTCACTCCTCTCTGGGCTGTCACAAATGCTGACAGCCACTGTTGCATGAAATATTTAATTTAGTTGATACTTCTTCACTTGATTTTCATATTGTCTATCTCCTGTATTTCTGGTATTTTCTCAGAGTTTCTGTTTCTTAGCTTTAGATATCCATCTTGGTTAATGTTCCATAATCTGTCCTGGATTTTCATTTTCATTTTTGATGAAATTAAAGGAAATCCATTTATCTGACCCAGATCTCATTTCTTTCTAAACTTTTTACTGCCTATCAGAAGGATTTATATTAATATCTGGCCAACACCTTTAACCTAATATACACCTACGTCTCTCTATGTAAACTTTATCCAATCATTGTAGATCTGTTCCTTGTCATGTCTTCTCTGTATTCGTTGATTGCATTAGCATTCATCAACATTTATTCTGAGCTTTCTAATGTAGAAAATTTAGGGATTTGTTGGGTGTGGTTGTACACATTTGTAATCTCAGCTCTCTTGGAGGCTGAGTCAGGAGAATCTCAAACTGAAGCCTAGCAGCTTGGGCAAATTAGTGACTTAGTGAGACCCTGTCTCAAAAATAGAAAACATTTAAAAAAATTGCTGAGGCTACAGCTTAGTGAGAAGGTTCTGTATTCAATCCACATTATCGGGGAAAAAAGAAACAGGTGAAATCTGAACACAGTATCCTTCAGTAACACTTACAGCATTAAAATTCAGTGAATCTGTACAGCAATAACAAAGGAAATAGCAATTTATTTTTATTTTTATGTTTTTGGTAGTGGGAATCGAACTCAGGACCTGTGCTAGCCAGGCAGGCACTGTGCCATTGAGCTATACCCCCATGAAAACAGCAATTTATACAAAGATGGAATTGTAGAACTTTTACTAAGAAAACTTCTTAAACTAGCCATACATTTTTTAAAAAAAGGAGCAGCATAAAGCAAAAAAGGAGGCACTGTCATACAGAGAAGGAAGTTAGAATGACATCAGACCTGTGGTGTGAAGCAGTGCGTGCAAAAAGTGGTTGAAAAAATAAAGGAAAAGCAAGAAAGAGAAAGAGGGAATGAACTGAGGGCGGAATGGAAGGAAAGGAGGAAGGAGAACAAGGAGGGCAAAACGGAAGGAGTGAACCTGGAACTGTGTTTGACAGGAGTAACTTTAAAGGTGAGAGTGAAGCCCCTTCCTGGAGTTACAACAGCAGAAATAACTCACTACCAGCAGCCTTTCCGTATGAGTAAGAGTAAGGGAATTCTCCACACACAGACACAGATATGTGTAGGGAGGTGGCATGTGTGAGAAATGCTAACTAGGTGAGTACACGTAACTGAAATATTTGGTCTCAAAAGCTGCGAAATGATAAAGTAAAGTGACTCATGTTTCAACACCTAGTACAGCTTCCTACCGAATAGATTCAAAAACTGTTTCCTTTATGATTACGAGTCGTGAAAAAGAAAGATTGTTTCTTCCGTAATAAAAAGGAACTTGAACATCAAGGTGAACCCTGAACAGCTGAGCGCTGAGTATCTTGGGAAGATTATACTGAGCTCTACCTTTAATCTGAGCTCAACGGCATTCATTTTCCGGTTTTATTTCCTATTTCAGGTTTAAGATTTCTTCTTACCCTTTCCCAGCTTCTTCTCACCCTTGCCTATCTTTCCTCCAGAGCCGAGGCTTCCCTTTTGCCTTCTGTCTCCGGTTTTCACATACTCTTTGCACTTTCAGTTCCCCCTGTCTTCACGGCTTCCTTCTTGTTTAGCACGGAATTTTGGAATCCACCTTATCTTCTTTTCCTAAAACTGTTCAGACGGTGAATTCAGCAGACTTAGGACTTAGAGACGACTTCATCTTTTCAAAATTTATGTCCACCACCAAATACATATTGATTAAGTTTGTACAGTTTATTGGTCTAGGAATTAGGGTATTTGCATGAACACTGCAAAGTGAGTTTCCTTCCTTTTGAAGTCGAAAAACAGGGGCTGGTAATAAACATGGTAAATGGGACATGCTTATTTCACATTAAAGAGCGATATTGGGTAAGGAAAGCATTGCAGCAAGGAAAGATATGCCAGCTGCAGGCTAAAGTCGGAGATGTACATGAAGCGGTTAAGTTACGCTTCTTTGAGGAAGTGAGATTTGGAAGGAGACTGGAGGTACTTCCAGGGAGAAGGACAGGCAGAATGCAGGTCGGGTGTCACAGAGTAAGAGGGTGTCGGGAAAGCTCACAGACGCAAAGGAGACTGTGGGCGTACTTGTGTATGTGAGCTGAAGAACAGAAATCCCGGATGGGAGGATTTGATAGCAATGGGGACCTGACAGTCTAAGGCTTTCTGGTCACTGACAAGGCTTTTATCTAAGTAAGATGAGAGTCATTGCTGAGATTTTAGTAAGGAAGTGGTATAACCTAGCTTTTTAAAGGACCACTCTGACTACTGTGTTGAAAGTAGATTATAGGAGGCAAGGGTTCAAGAGTACAAAAAACTACTACCAGAAAAAACTTTATCTTTTCTACTTTCCTTCATCCCATCTGTTCTTTGTTTTAGAACAGATTTCCTTCATGTCTCTTAGTTTATATTCCCACCCTCGGGTTCTTACACCAGTGATACAATACGTTGCCTGCACATGTATCG
>PVLD010010268.1:13664-71833 GCA_004027595.1 Dinomys branickii
GACTAAATTTGCATGTCTGTATATGGGTTTATGTATTTACACTTCGAAGATATCAATGGATAAAGCAATGACCACTGTTGAGATCATATCACCTTGTCTATAGATTAGTTGTGATTGTACTATTTTTTATGCTAATTGGTGTCTGTTTGTCAATATGTTTTTGTACTTTTATTTTTTTAAAATAAAAAAAAAAAGAAAAAACTTTAGTCGTTTAAGAAAAAACACTGGTGACTTAGACCAAGAAGTAGCAGGAAAGTTGGTGGGAAGTGATTAAATTCACAGTGTATTTTGAAGGTAGAAGAAAACTTATTAATTATGGGTGGGGTAAAGAGATAGAGACCAATAATGATGACAAGGTTTATTTGCACAGCTAGACACATAGGATTGCCATAAATCTGAAATGGGAAAGTTGAGATACTTTTGGTACGTAGGTATATAAGTGGAAATATTGAGTGGATAGTACAAAAATCAACAATTCTGGAGAGATGTCCAGGTTTAAGAGGTAAATTTGGGAGTTATCAGCATATAGATGTTACACCAAGCAAGAGATTCAATAGTATCACTGTGTCAGTCAGTGCTTACTAGAGAAACAGATTTAATACAAGTCTTACCAATATGTAAGAATTTACAAGACTGGCTTACAGTGGCGCCCACAGAGATGGATGTGGAAGAGTGCAAAGGTCCACCTGTGTGGTAGAGACCCAAAGGGTCCAGTCAAAGGCCAGGAATTTTTGTAGTGTCCTATGCAAATCCATATCGGGAGGCTGAGGGGTCAGTGCTGGAGACTGAAGAGTCTGCGCTGGAAGCCAGGAGATGATTTCCAAGGTGAAGAGGAAGACGGCAGCTCCTCTGAAGAAACAAGCAATTCTTCCTTGTTTTCCTTTTATACCATTCTGGCAAATCCTCTGTAGGTGGGTCTTCTACACCCAGTACTAGACAGAGCCAATTTGACACAATCAACTATCATAATCGCTAAAACATGAGTATAGTGGAGAACAGAAAGCCCAAGAGACTAAGCCCTAAAAATCCACACAGTCACAAGTTTGGACAGAAGAGCAAGGATCGATCAAAGAGAATGAGGAGGAATAACAAGAATGATCATTTCCCCTGTTTCTACATTTAATCTTTGCAGACAACATTTACACCGAGCCTAGCAACCCATCCCTGCCCCACTTCTCTTTTTGGACAAACACCTCCCTCTCTTGCTCACTTCCGTGTCACTGAGACGCAATATTTGACATACACAATCTAAAGGAGGGGAGATTTATTTTGGTTCACAGTGTTTAGAGGATGCAGTCCATGGTTGGTTGGCTCCAGGGCAGGGAGGGCATGGTGAAAAGGCCCACTGCAAGGAAAGCTGCTCCCTCACTGTGCTCAGGAGGCAGAGCATCAGGGAAGGAGCTGGGGCGGGGGCCGCACCCTCCTGGTGCACACCTCCGGTGACCTACCTCTTCTGACCAGGCTCCCTTCTGAAAGCACACTCAGCCACTGAACTCTTCATGGAATGAATCCACCAAAAAGTATAGCATACGCATGACCCACCCATCTTCCACACACATGGAGCTTTAGCCAAAGCATAACATTAGAGCAAAAGCTGCCCAAGAACTAAGCCCTGAAAATCTAAACCATGAAAAATTTAGATAGAAGAGCAAGACTATCTCAAGTAAAATAAAGAGGAAACCCTAGAACAATAATTTTCCTTACACTTCTACATTTAATCTTTGCAAACAGGGTTTCCAGCATGCATAGGAAGCGGTCTTGCCCCAGTTTCCCTTGGGACCAGCACCCACCCCCTCCGGGAGCTGTGCAGCTTCAGTGGCTCTATGTGGTGCTCTTAGCAATGTGTTCCCAGGATCCTGGAAATACTCTCTTCATAGTGGCCTGGAGAATCACCAGAGTCCTTGTGGATAGTTAAGAACATGGGCCACTTACTGAGGCAGAGGGGCCTAAGCCCAAGTCCCCTTCTTCCTGGCTGTGTGAGGGATGCACCCCTCTTGGTTTCTCCTCTGTTAAACAGGGGTGATGACCCCACCGCACAGTGCTCAGGAGAGGCTCAGATAATCCAGTGAACTAGTGCTTACCACCGCACATGCAGCGGAGATCACCCAACGGGGCGGAGCCTCCTCTTGCTTGGTCCTGGGCTGTCGCTGAGGACTTAGTTAAATGGGACCAATGTGTCCCCTCGTCTCCCAGCACACATATCCTCTTCAGGGAGACAGTGAAAAACGGGTAGATGTGAGGAGTAAAAGGGAAAGTACCACCAAGGAAACAGAGGCTGAGGGGGAGTATGGATGAGGCGGAACTTCTTTTATGTTCATTTCATAGTGAGTGTTCACACCGTCCTGTGGGGCAGCACAGTAACACGCTTCGAGATGTGGAATGAACTTCCTCTCTTACTTCTCCTCCTGCCACTCCCCCTCCCCCTCCCTCCCCCCTCCTCCTTTCCCCTCTCTCCTTCTCCCTCCTTCCTCCTTTCCTTCCCTCCCCCTCCCCCTTCCCTCTCCCCCTCCCTCCTTTCCTTCCCTCTCTCTCCCTCTTTCCCTCTCTCTTCTTCTTCCCTCGCTTTCCCTCCTCCCTCTCCGCTCACTCCCTCCCTCCCACCTTGTCCTCCTCTCTGTCTCTCTCCTTCTTACTGGCTCAGGATTATTTTATTGAGGTGACAACGACAACTCCCCTGACCGGGGAGTTGGACTCCCTTGTGGGAATGGAGTCTCCTTGAAGTCTCCCACCTCCTATTGGTTCTGACTTGGCTAGGTTACAGCCCCTCTTGATCACCTGTAAAGCATCTTTAGAATAATCAAGCTTCCCTGTGTTTGGGAAATTGAACCAATTCAGAGTCATCACAACTACATGGTACTTACTGCATACTATGTAGCACATCAGAAATAGGTAGTCAGGATTCATTTTCTTTTCAACTCTCTTACTTAACAGTTAGTTAAAACTTGAGTTGTCAAACCAACAGCTACTAAATAGGACCATCTACTCAGGAGAGTGTGAGTTTACCTCTTGAATGGTGTTTGGGAAGAAAAGAAGTCATGAGAAAGAACTGAGATGTGTCAGTACCCACACATTTTGTAAAAGAGGAAATTGTCTTAGAGTTTGATTGCATTGCATTTTCTTGGAGAATTTTAAAGCATTCACTTTGACAGAACTGTTTTTGGCTATCGAAGGAACAAATTCTATAAAAATTAATAAAATCAGAATGGTTTATAATCCCAGCACTCTGGGAGGTGGAGGCAGAAGGATTGCAAGTTTGAGTCCAGTCTGTACAATTTATTGAAAATGAAATAAAAAATAATTTTTTAAAGGGTCAGGGAAGTGGCTCAGTGAGACATTCCTGGCTTCAAACCTCAGTATTAAAAAAGGAAGAAGAAAAAAAGAAAGAAAGAAAGAAAGAAAGAAAGAAAGAAAGAAAGAAAGAAAGAAAGAAAGGAAAGAAAGAAAGAAAGAAAGAAAGAAAGAAAGAAAGAAAGAAAGAAAGAAAGAAAGAAAAAGAAAGAAAAAGGAAGGAAGGAAAGAAAGGCATTAATAAAATCAGTAGTTATATTTAATAAGTGAGTTCACAACAGTGACTTTCTAAGCGAAATGATCACCCTTTACATATTAACCATTATTTTTGGAGATAAATTTTAGTGCTAATTATCCTTTTCACAAGTAGTTCTAAAAGGAAAAATTAAAAATAATTTTGCAACAGGAAAACATGACCCAGAAATGTTTAAAATATCCAAGAACACTCAAGTATGAGCTCCTTTCAGCAATTAACATGGTGCAGTCTGGCGACGACCTGGGTAAACTGTCACCATGAGTAGTGCAACCTGCATATCAATCTTCGCTCACACTTCAGAGTGCTCAGCCCTTGGGCCCTCTACATCATTACTTCATCTAGTGGTGTCTCTCTTCTGGTTTCTTGCACACTATAAAGGAAAAGACTGATTTGGACTGGACCACAGCTTCCGCTCAAGACGAGACCCTCAGGCCTTAGGCAGGGAACTCCACGGGTGGGAGCCGGACAGGACGCAAATGGCATCATTCACCTGGCCTGTCCTTGGCTTGTGAACCTCAAAGAGATGGTCCTGGAAATCACCAGAAGCAGAGCACACCCCAGATATTTGTCATCTCTGCTTGCTAGCCAGAGATCACCTACCGATGTTTGAGATTGCTTCTGACCCTTGAAATCCCGTTGATTCCCAGGTCTTCTTACGCTGTGGACAAAAGGCTTCTGTAAGCTGTCACCTCTCACTTCTTCTTTCTCTACCAGATATACATTTTTGTGTTGCTGTTTTGCTTTGAATCCTTTTTACCCCACAAAGCGTCCTCTTGACTCCAGGTAACTATTTCCAACTATATTTTTAACTCAAATTACTAAATTAGTCTTACAACACCCATAGAATGCATCTTGTGATTAATACTTCACTGGTGGCCGGATGTCTGAGTCCCAGAACTCTTTAGAACTTTGTGTGTGTGTGTGTGTGCGCTAATGGGAACTGAGCCCAAGCTCTCACACTGAAGTGTACGCCATTGAAGTACATACCCAGAGCATTTAAAAAATTTTTATTTTGGGTGCAGTCTCTCTGGTCACTAAGTTGCCCAGACTGGGTTTCAGCCTGTCACTTTCTTTCCTCAGCCTCTCAGATGGCTGGAATTACAGTTGTGCATGTGTGTGTAAAGTGACATATTTCACTTTAATTCTGCTTGTACAGCCAGGCGTGATGGTGCATGCCTGTAATCCCAGCACTCAGGAGGCTGAGGCAGGAGAATTGTTGTGCATTTGCGACTACCCTGGGCTACAAAGTGAGCACAAGGCCAGTCTGAGCTTCATAGTGAGACCCCCTCTCAAAAAGACAAAAAAAATTCTGCTTGTACATAGTCATCATGGTGGGTGGGGAGGAAGTGAGAGAAAGAAAGACAGAATGAGAGAGGAAAGGAAAGACAGACAGAGGAACAGAGGGAGGCAGGGAGGGAGAGAGGGAGACTAAGCTAATTTCGTAGGCAGCAGCGTTCTCCCAAGAGTGGGAAAGAGATGTGATTGTAAGGATAGGAGGTATAAGTGAGTTACTACAGTTATCTTTCCTTGCGCTGACCAGCAATTAGGTTTCTTTACACATTGTTGCATTTTGGGGAGTTAAACAAATTCCTGTGATTTCTAGATGTTGCAGACCGTAGTTTTATATTACTCAGCAATAGGGGTCCAGAATTATTTGCATTGTGCAGTCCAGTCAGTGCTTAGGTTTAGGCACTGAACAACTGGATATGTAAATGCTAATTTTGTTCATAGGAAGATGAGCACTGTCTGTGATACTGTGACTGAGGTTGCCAGACATTTAAGCCTTGGTAGGACTTGTATCAATTAGGCCTCATAAGAATTGACTGGAGTAGCGATGAGAATGCTGGATCCTGGGCCTTGTACCTCAGAATCTGTCTGCCTTTTTAAAAAAGACCCTCACTTTTGGCACACTTATCAGTGAACCCATTGAACTCACCCTTTGAGTCAAATTTAAGCTGATGGTGTGTTTGAACATTTTGTTACTATAGTACCTGGAAATTCTGAAACAAATAATCAGAAATTCTTCTGTGTTTAAATATGAAGGGTTTATTTGTTTTTACAAATAGCCTTTTCCAGAATGTAAGAAAAATTATGATCATAATAGATTAGCTGCATTGAAATATTCATTACGTATATAAATATTCAGTATTATTAGTTTAATTAAGTGTTGTGCTGATCCAGTGATTAATACACATTTTTGTCAATTGAGATTAACAAAACAGTTAAGAAATCATGACACTCTTTCTCTTAGGATGAATTTAGAAATGTTGGCTCTTGCCTTAAGGCTCGGGGTTCTGGAGTGCAGTAAAATGAACTTCAGGGACAAGAACTGATCACAATTCACTGTCTAAATTCTGGTTGGATTGGGTAGTGGGGTTTTAATGAACTGACAAGATAGTGAATTTATCTAGAATCCAGAACAATGAAAATGAGATTGATGAATCTTCTGTTATTAAAACAAACATACTATGTCTCACACTATTGACAGGTGTTTCTTTTAATAAGGCATGAGGTGTCTTGTTGTTTCTGAAGTTCATCTCTTCAACAAAAAAGCATGTGTTGTCTTCACAGATGAATGGTCTTCTCCCTGCAGGGGAGGAGGTCCACACTGGACTGGATCTGGACTGTTTTGAGGAACTGGAATAATAGTTTTGAATTAACCGAGCTCTCCTCTGGTCCTCAGAGGACTTGGCAAGTGATGGGGAAAGGAAGGTTTCAATTTCAGCAATATTTACCAAGTTTATTAAAAGAAATGGTCAAATTGACTAAGAAGGTGTTGTGGGCAATTTCTGGTTTTTCTTCTTTCTCCCGGAAGTAGTAGCAAGATGTTTTAGGGAGTATGGAAATCTGCAACTCCCCATCACGCTGCTGTGTCTGTCCCGGGGTGGGGCGTGTGTGGGTGTGTGGGGGTGGGGCGTGTGTGGATTTTGGCAGTGCTCCTCTGTCTCTGGCTCTTCTGCCTATTGTAGTCTCGTCAGATGTGTATCCTTGGTCACCTCTTGCCACGTACAATCTGCAGCAACTCTGCCCATGCAGTGCCTCCCACACATTGCTCCCCGCAGTGCTGTTTGAGCGCAGACCTCCCTTTCCACTTGCCCCAGCATCCTGGGATCTGACCACCTTCCTGCCCCCTGTTCACTCCCTTTCCCACCACTCTTCACACTGCTGCGAGCTTCCATTCTAGATGACATCAAGGGCCCAGTGCTGACTCAGTAAGTAGAAAATAAGACCAAACTTCACATGACTTTAGGGCTGTCACGTTCCCACGCCACTCATCCCTAAGACCCTTCCTCTGAGCTTTCAATGTGCTCCCTTCTTAATTCAAGCGTCGGAAAGTTAATTCCTAAATTCATATGATGAGATTTGGAGGTGGGATCTTTTGTGGGCAGCACGATGCCACCGTGGCTTTTTAATAAAAGGAGGGACCCAAGCTATGTGTTTGCTCCGTCTTGCTCTCTTTGCTCCTGTGTGTACTGTGTTTGCTCCTTCTGCCAGATTATGATGCAGCAAGAAGGGCCTGAAGAGACACTGAACAGATGCCGGAGCAACGCTCCAGAGCTCTGCATCAGTGAATCTTCTCTTTATGGATTACCTGGTCTCAGGCGTTTTGGTATAGCAACTGAAAGGAGATCAAGACACCCTGGCAATCCCACTCCCAGCTGACGGGCCTGCATCCCCTTCTCCTGTGTGTTACATTTCTCACTCAGTGTTCATTCAGCTGATCTCCAGTTTTCTCAGCTCCGTGCCCCTCCCTCCTGCCATCTCTGCTCAGCACAGCACTTCCTTAGAAAGCCATCACTGACCGTCACCTTAGGCTAAGTAGGTGCCCCTCATGCAGGATCTACACCAGCTGCTCACATCTGCATTGCTGCCCTTGACACGTGGTAAGGCTGTTGGGCCTGTCCACTTCACCCGCTCTGGCATCGTGCTCAGCCCTGGTGCACTTAGGACCGTCTTGGCATCTCATTGCCCCAAGGTTTTGGAAACTTTTCTAGATTCCCTTGGGTAGACTCCTCTACCTCCCTGGTAGGTGGTCTTTTACTTTGGTGATGTGTGTTTTTAGTCACTATCCTGTCACTGAGACACAATAGCCAACATCTGATAATGAAAGGAGAGTGGTTTAACTTTCCTTGAGGCTAGCTCTAAGGGGAGAAGGGTCTGGCAGAAGGAAGCTTGCTTAACCCACGTCAACCAGGAAGCAGAGAGAGAAGGGAAGAGCCGGGGGCAAGAGCACACCCTTCCTGGTCACACTCCCAGTGGCTCACCTCCAACTGGACCCCAAGCCCTGTCACATACTGGGGTGCTGAACTCACCGAGGGGTGAACTTGCTGATGAGCATAGCGCCACATGATCCGGTCATATTCCACACACAGGGAAACTTCTAGGGACATTTCAGATGTAGACCATGACACATGGTGCACCTGGCCCTTGGTCTGCCCCACTGGCATACCTGGCCCTTGGTCTGCACCATATGTCTTACCTGGCCCTTGGTCTGCCCCATATTGTATGTTTTGCTTGGCTCTGAGCTGTGCACCCTCTGACAGGCTTCCTTCCTTCAGATACAGTAGCAGGCTCATCTGAGGGTTTCCAGTACAAATACATTGGGGTTAGTTTTGCTGAAATGCACAAATAGGACTGATGGGAAGCAATGTCTGCTGATCACCAGGGTTATCTTCTTTGAGTTCAAATCCTCAAACCTGCACGCAGCAGCCCACTCCATCAGCCCCTTCACCAACCTCTGAGCTTCCTTGGAACCAAGGATGCGTTGGGAAAAGACCATATCTAACCTGCCAGTTATTTCCCCCTTCAACTCTGAATTCCTTCTTTCCTATCAGCTCCTGGTGCTGTGCCTTGTCTTTGAGTTGTTGGGCAGTGCCCCATTTTAAAAGCAAATATAAATTATGAGATTATGTCTGTGTCCCAAAGAGAAATCCATCTTGGTTCTTTCTAAAGAAACCAAGGCTGGAGCATCAAGAACTCCATGTAGGGGCATTTGCAGAGCTCACAGTTCCCTCTGGAAAAGTCTACAACTCTAGAAGCTTGGTAGAAGGTCACTCCAGCCATGTAGTCTGCTGTCTCCCTGTCCCTATGTCTCATCACACATTGTACACACATGAAAACTAGCAAATAACAGAAGGGACTAAGCACCTGTGTTCTTTTGGGACATTTAGCTGATTTCTAAGGCAATATAGGATATACAGAAGGAGTATAACTTTAATTTTCTACTCAAAAAAATCTGTTTAAGCGCTTGTAATTAGTGGCTGTAGCTCTGTCATCCTGTGTGTTTGTGTGTTTTGCTGTTGTGTTGGCATGTCTGGGTCAATATTTGACAAGTAGCATATTTAATGTGTGGGCCTACTCTTGTACAGAAGCAAAGAAAGTAAGGCTTGTGCTTCACAGTGAATAGTTACCCACCCTTCAGTGGCTTTGCTCCCTTGACAACTCAGAGAAAATCTCAGCATCATTTTTCTCTCATAGATGACATTGGTCACTAGGTAGATTAGATCTGCCCTGAGCCTCCCCCTAAGAGGGTGCGGGGGCTAGAGTTCTGGTCTCACGGGTTTAACCTCTGCTGCAGTGAACGATTTTCCTTTTCTTCCAACTTTGTCAAGACTCAAGATTCTGAAAACTTGTCCTTTTTAATTAGAATTATGGTCTTTTTGGCATTTTCAAAGTATTTTAAATAACGACTGCATAAGATGTCATAATATTTGGAATTCAGCCCTTGCATTATATCATTCAATAAGAGAAGCTTATGAAAACAGCTGCACAAAGATGTTTAAAAGTAAATATCCTGGAGATATTTTTCCTTTTACCTATGAAACTAAATAAGTGACAGCATCGTGTTTTATCCCTAGCCCCAGCCCTCCCCGGTTGATTTTGACTCACTCCTGCCAGGTGGTCCACAGGGCCACTTTCCAGCCCATTTTTCTTCAAACCTTTGCCTGGGTGATTACTGTTCTCGTGTGCACTGTCCTGCACGGAGAAGACGCTGCGCTGCCGTGAGCGTCGCGGTCACACAATTCTAAAGACCTGTCTTGGAATGCACCAGTGATTTCTCTTTACTGCTAGAAGCCTGAAGACCTGCAGCAGCCATGAGAGTTGCCACTGTTGTTTTCTCTTTTTAGAACTGTACTCAGAGAAGAGGACTTTTTCTTCCCCACAAGTACCCCTCAATCTACTGCCCTTTTCTGGTCCTAAGAGACATGGCAAATTTGAGGAATAATCAATTATTCTTAGTAGCATCTACAGCATTTGTTCCTGAGCATTACATCAAATATTAACTAACAAGGTTTTTCCTTCAATATGACTGAAATATACAGAAATATTCAACACGGTTCTTGTCTTTCACATGGGCTTACTCGCTTTGAAGAGATAAAACTTGGGCCCTTTGCTAACATGGTGTTATAACTGAAAATGTGCTAATTATAGGTTAATATCTCCATTTACATTTTCTCATTATAAATAAATCTTTTCCTAGGAGCACGTCAATATTTTAAACTGTACAATTGTTTTTAGCCCACTTTTACTAACACCATTGACAGTTTTTCTTCCTTAGCTTTAGATATTCTTTGTATCTTAACAGATATCAAGTTTTTCTGTGAGATAAGTTACAAATACTTTCTCCAGTTTCAGTTTTTTAATTTTCAAGTTATTTCTACAACAATGTGGTCATTTAAATTACATTCATTGCTACCTGCATAGTCTACGTTTGTTTCTATTTAGAGATAGGTTTCAACCTCGATGATCCCAACAAACAGAAGGCAGATTGTTCTTAAAAACCTAACATTTACTGTCAAAGCCAGAGAGCTTGTAAAACGTTGTAAACAGATGTAACAGGTGATCACAGGGCTTTGGAGTGCTGAGCCAGCTGCAGGGGACTTGCACGGGAGGCGGCTAGGGACAAGTTCCCTGCCATGCAGAGGGCAGAGGAAGCTGCATGTGCAGAGCACTCCCTTGCCAGTATCCTCCTGGGAATAGCAATCACGCTGGATCGATATGTCCTTCAAATAAAAGCAGCTTTGTATGGCTTCACACAGTGGAGTTTAGTTTGCGAACGGAAGCTGGTTGGCAGGTTGGGTTGGCTACATGGAAATCTGCAGGTGGTGGTTGAAGAGGTTTGCGAACAAAGGTGGTAAAATGACATGTCATCAGGGGCTGGTTAAAGCACCGTGTCCAAGCACCAGGTGTATTGCAGAATGGCTGTGTAGCTCCAGGAATCACTTCCCATCACTCCATTTAATTGTCTTTACCTGCAAAGTGGGATAATACTCTGCCATGTCACTTAGCAGCACTGCTGTTAGCAAATGACATGTTGGAAAGTAGATGGCAGAGAAGCGTGCACTGTCACTGTGACATGTGGACCAGACCCAGGCACCTTCTCCTGAGAGAAAGGAGCGTGTGTCTGCCTTGAGCCCAAAGGAACATGTGTCTGCCCTGGCCACAAACCAAGGCCATGAGGGAGCAGCTCTTTCCCTTCTGGTCCAGGTCTACTCTGGTGAGAATGAGGCTACGTCATAAGTTGTCTCACATGCTTAGCAAGGACCAGTTGGGGACATCATTTGTCACTGTCTCAGGGATGTCCATGTAGGGAAATACTGGGAGCAGAGGAAGCTACTGGCCAGGATGGAGTGTGGCTGTGCCAGTTCCCCTGTCAGCCGTACTATCCGCATGCAATTGTCCTGTCCTAAAAGAGGTCATGCAGTGCTGGCCCTGTAGGGTGTAATCCGAGCCTGAAATTCAAAGTCAGCCCAAGCATCTTCTAAGGCTGCACTGGAGACCCTGGACTGCATTCGCCCTCTTCCCTCTCCGTCCCCACAATTCTCTCGAGTTCTCTTTTGGAAATTCAAGCTCACAATGCAATGTGTCCTGCTAGTGAGCGTCTGTCTGTCCTGAACATCATCACCATGAGCATTTAGGCGACCAGTGTCCAGTTGGCATCAAGCACTTCTTTGCTCAAAATCTAAAGAACTGCTTATTTGGCGATCTTTACATATTACACAGTCATTCACCCTTCTCTCTCTTGTAGGATGGTGACTGGGTATCCTCTGTCCCTTCCTTTATCACCATGGCAGCATTTGAGAAACTGGGACAACGATGCAGTCATTGGCTCAGGGGTGGATGCCCTTGGGGAGTCATCAAGGCCTCTCTCAGTGGATGGGGAGAGAAGCATACACTTAACATGTGGAAACATCTGTCTCTGCTTCTCTCCATACACACAGCTGTCCACGCACATGTGCACACATACATGTGTCCCCTCCATGTGCTTTTCTTGGTTTGGGGAATTTCAGGGGTTGTCTTGCTGTAAGAACACAGTCTCTGCAAATATCTTTCCCTTTTTCTGGCTTTAGTTTTCTCTGACTTAGCTAAGCACATTCATTTCATGTGCTCCTGCCAGGCATGGCCAGTGGCCTGTTTCAGTCAAGTGTGTTAGTGTCATTTCTAAATATGTGCTTCCAATACACTTTTGAACTGTAGTTTTCATTTCTCTAATTTTGACATAAGTAACCTTACTCTGCAAAACACTGCCTTGTTATTCTTCTGGCTCAAAATCTGGAAAGATCTGCCCCACAAGGGATTCGGGTTCATATGTTCTCTTTGACCAGGCTGGGTGAATAGGGATGTCTTGTGTTCACTAAAGGAAAATGCTTTAACCTATAAACTCCAAGTTCAATAATGAAATTCTGATTATTTCCTCTTTTCTGATCAAGTAAGTCTCTAAATAAGAAGCTGGCTAAGCATTTTGTGGATGGCAAATCCTTCAGGATTCTGCAATCATCCTTGGAAATCTGGCATAAGATCCTGGGACAAATTTGAACATGTAAAAAAAGAGGAAAGAGAGCTTAGTTGCAAAAGAGATGACTTTATTTCCTAGTACACTGTTTTCTGGTGCCGATAAGATGTTGATAAAGACACCGTTACAAGGAAGTAGATAGCCTATTGTGCCAAGAAGAGAAGCCACCGGGATCTGTCTAGGCTCTGCATCGCCCCCGTTACATGTGAGCTTAGAGCCTTTACTAGTTTAAAAGATGATTAAATGAATATAACACTAGAGAAAAATTCATCACTCCCATCGGGTCTATCAAACAGTGTGAGAGTAGAACTTAGATGGAAACTGGCTCTGACTTACTAAGTTCTGGCTGGCTTAAAAACCCATTATATAAATTAAAGACCATGACATTCATCCCAATTAAAAGAGCAGACTTAAAAATAGCCAATTAAACAAACGTTTACCCAAAATTCAAAACAATTCATATCCATACAATGACATCAATGTTATTAGCTATTCTGAAGTAGAGGGGGACTCATATGATTGCAAATCTCATTCCTAACTTATGATGCCCAGGATTCTTGGAGTTGAATTTCTGATGCATCACCCAAGCTTGGAATTCATCTGAGCTTCTTGAATCTGCCCTTTTGTGTACAAGATCCCTGGACCTCTATTCTGCTCAACACCTTCCAGGAGACCCTCTTCTGGTCTTGTTGGCCTGTGATTGTGCAACCCAGACCTCTGACAAGGACTCCTCTTGTAGACTGGGATTGCTAGCCCATTGTTCTCTCCCTTTTTAGATCTAGATGGTTCCTCTGCTGGAAAACTGGTCTCTGCTGTCTCAGTGTGGCAGATACTTCACTTTGCACAGACTCCACTAACTGCATCCAGCTAAGAATGATCCCAGGCAAGAGCAGGGACTGCAAAGCTGGCCTTGCTTCTTCCTTTCTTAGCCACCATGCTCTCACTGGTGACTGATCACGGGGACCCTGGTTTAGACTCGTTTTATGGTTATTTTGTTGAGAGTGAGTCTAGTTCCAGTTAAAACAGTTTTCCCACAATATTATGTCTTCTCAACTATTATCTGTGGATCTCTGGGAATCACAGGGTATATTATAGGGGGCTTTGGAGTTTGCTATGATACGTTTTAAGTTTTATTTCTGTATAGATCAAAATCCTAAAGTATGAGTGTTCTATATCATTTGGATGTCTAATTTATAACCAAGCTCTATCACATCATTTTAGGGTGTACACAACACGTATATTTGTGTCTAAAATTGTACTGGGATCAGTGAAGCCATTGTATTTCCGCTTGTCAATGAGTGAATCATGGGGATGGACTTCGATATGTTGGTAATGTCCCTGGGGCCAAGCAAAAACCTAACAGCTTTGTGGTTTGCTACAGGAAAGTTTTATATGGGCTGGTTGGTAACAGTGGTACCTGAAATATTTTCCTGCTGCTTTACAGGTTACAACATTTCTGACAGATTCTATTTACTTGGGAACAGTGGAGTGCAGGGAGAAATGGAAGCTGGGTATAGCACTCCTCAGCAGTTTGATTTAACCCGGTGCCCACGGTTAAATCTGGTGCAGTTCCCTTCCCATGTTCATCCGAGTGAGGACTGTGGTACAAATAGACATGGCAGCAGAGCGCCCCTGTTTACTTTCAGGGTGGAAAGCAAAGGGAGGCCACCACCTAGAATGACACAGAGGCCACCTGACTCCAGCCGAGGGATGGATTCCTCTCTTTAAAAGTGGAACCCAAACAAAAACAAAGTCCTTATAAACCCCTATGTGTTGACTACATTCATCTTTATTATAATGTTTCCTCATACACACATACGAAACTTAAGATATAGAATGTTCATGCTTCTAGTTCTGATATCACTCCAAACCCAAAACAAAGTTCTGAATTACATAAAAACACTAATGGTTGAGAACATTGAAATCACACACATGAATTTAATGAAATTGATGATGCTGCTTTCCAAACATAAATCATGACTTCCTAGAGTTCCAACTTAGGGGTGCAAATTCTTTTCAGCTTGACACATTTATATTACCATGTGTCTTTGCTTTGTCAAATTATTTTAGCAAAATATCATGGGATGGTCATCTTATTCGCAACAGATACGTATTTTTCTCACAGTTCTTGGGGTTGTAAGTCCAAGATCAAGGTATCAACACATTCAGTTTACAGATAGCATGCTTCACTGTACCCTTGTAGAGCAGAAGGGAGAAAGGTGCTCCCTGGGGTGTCTTTTCTGAGGACAGGAGTCTCACCATGAGGGCTCCACCTCATGATCCAGTCCCTCCCAGAGGCCTCTACCTCCTGATGTCACCACCTTAGGAGTTAGGACTGCAACAAATGAACTTAGAGGATGATGAACATTCAACCCCAGCACCACTTAGCACCTGGAAACTGCTTTTCCCTCAGCTTTTCTTTAATCAATCCATTATATTATTTTGGATCAAGATAACATGAAACTGTTTTCATTTTTAAGAAAATATGAGTTAATACATTGTTTTAAGTGTAGAGGTACAGGTTAATTCAAAGCATCAAATGTTCTACCAGGATTTATATAACATTATAAGTCTTCCAAGAAAATATGTGAGGACAATGATACATTTTTTCTTCGAAGATTTTTAATGATATTTAAATCCTTATGGAATATTTGATCCTTTGAATTAGTCTGCACCTGTACACTTAAAACAGTACATTAACTCACATTTTCCTAGAAATGTCACTCACCACCAGGCATAGTGGCATAAGCCTGTAATCCCAGCACTCAGAGGGCTGAGGCAGGAGGACTGTTGCAAATTTGAGGCCAGCCTGGACTATAAAGTGAGCTCAAGGCCAGTCTGAACTGCACAGTGAGACCCTATCTCAAAAAGCCAAAAAAGAAAAGAAAATGTCACTCATAACTTTGTGCCTCAGGACCATGTTCAAACTCCTACAAGAAGCTGTACTTTTCTTGTGACCTGTCCTGAGGTCCTTGGCCAGTGTTGATATGCAAGCCCAGACATTCAGAAATGATTGGAAGCGACATTCCTTGGGCAATATAGAATCTAAAATTCTTAGTTTATCCATTAGCTTTATACCCACATACACAATAATTAAAAATGATTATTTTATAACATTTAAGTTGTTTGCTGGAAAACAAAAGTAATTATTTCTAGCATCACACTGAATGATTTGTGTGTTCCAGGCAATGTGTTACCTGTTGGGAAAACATTAATAAGCTATGAGTCACACTCTAAAAAAATGTAAATACACTGAGTGGATGGCAGCAGATATCTAGAAAAATGTCTGTGATATTGCACATTAAATTCAGTATCAGGTGAACATCTAAAAGACAGCATAATGGGAAAGAGAGATTGATTTTATTTGGGATAAGCAGAGAAGGACCCACTGAGGAGAGAACTTCTGGGCTGGTGTCATGGTTTATGTCTAGGTGTCCCTCGAAACGTCATGCACTCACAGGTGTGGCTTTGGGGAGCTGGCTGGATTTAGGGCATGTGATGCTGAGATTAAGGGAAGGTGGCATTAACTTAGTCTACTGGTTAGAATTGGCATAGCTCTGGCTGTGGCTGAATGGGTTTACTGAAGCAGAAGCCCACCTTGGGCATGGGTGGCAAGCCATAGGCTTGTAGCCTGGATGGGATAAAAAGAAAAAGCAGGCTCCTTGTTTGCAGCTGTTTGCTGCTCTGCTGTCTCCTGTCTGCTTTGCCATGGACTGTTTCTCCTCTGCATGCCCCTCTACCATACCACCCTACCCTGGAGCCAGCTGAACATGGACAGAAACCTCTACAAACTGTGAGGTGAAATATACCTTTCCTTCTTTAACTTTGAGTGTCTGTATTTTGTCTGAGCAACAAGAAAAAGTAACTAACGCAGTTGGGTTTTGAAGTACGGCTAGAAGTTTCCTGTGCAGATAAGAAGACATCCTCCTAGCAGAGAGAATACCACATGAAAAAGGTCAAGAGACACAAAGTCATGTTGGGCTTTAGAAACAGGACTATTATGAAAGTCCTGGAGTTACTAAGAAAGACACAGTGATGCATAAGAGAATAAAGGCAGACGGTGGCGGAGGAGCCTTTTCCCTCTAGTTAAGGAGCTTGAATTTCAGCCTGGAATGATGAATCATTACAGCAGAGAAACCATGTGAGGGGATCTAAGTGATTCTTTCTGGGCGAGCAGCTGAGATGTGGGGCTCTGCTCTCAGGGAAAAGCCTCAGGAAGGGACGGGCAAGCTAAGGAGCTGATCGCAAAGGAGCCCCAGCTTGTGTGCGGTCAGTCTCCCTCATCCCTGGATTCTTCCTCGCCATTCACCCACCGCTGGGCGGAAAATAACAGCTGTGTCTACACTGACTATGCGCAGGCATTTCCTTGTCATTAGGCGGTACACTGTAAGCACTATTCAATGGCATGTGCACTGTGTTGTAAGTAACTTGGAGATGACGGGCAGTGTACGGAGGACGTGAGGGTTCTCCGTGACCACTGCACCGATTCGTACATGGGACTTGAGCATCTGCAGATTCTGGTATCTGGCGGGAGGACCCTGGAATCAGTCCCCGGAGGTAGTGGTGGTCAGCTGCCTTTCTACCTTTGAGAAGAAGAACAGAAAGAGAGACGATAACCGCTAGGGCGAGGTGCGTAGGCTTTTCAGTTACTGGTTTTATTTTAAAGCGAGAAGAATGTACTTAGAGAAAGAAACTAGAAGGGAGGAATTGGAGAACCTTCCAGATGTGGCAGCAAGGCGGATAAGCTGAGCACCCCCCATCGCAAGTACCCACATGGCCTCCGGGCAGATGCCAAGGGGCACAGGGCACTGGCACACGGCAGTGCCGTGCAGCTCTGCGCTGAGAGGCACGTCAGGACGGAAGGCACTCTCGGGCCGAGGGGGCAGTGCTTGGCACGGCCTCGCACAGGGTGGCAGCTCGCTTAGAATCATGCTGCCCACGGGACCACACAGCAGCAGCAGGGAGGGAAGGAAGTCTTGACCTTGCTTGAGTCAATTAAAAGCCACATCTGCACAAGTATGGGCGGGGCCTGCACATCCCCTGTTGCTCTCGGCCTCTGTCTCTGTCTCCATCTTCCTCTCTGTTGGGAGCACACAGGGTGAGGAGGTTCATCTGAGTTAACAGATCCCCACGTGGTGCCAGAGAGAAGCCAGCCAGACAGCCGGCCCTCAGCTCTTGGCCGGGAAGGTGATTACCGCTCTGGCACGCAGGACTCCCCAGGAGCTGGAGTGCCAGAACCCGTCAGACGCAGAATGCAGGGGAATCCGGCGCAGACCGCATCTCACACAGCGCACGCAGAGTCCTGGCAGGGAGCTCTCGCCGGAAGACTGACTGAAGAAATTGTGGGAATGAAGCAGTATCCTGAACACATTTTGTTACTAAGATACAAAAAAAAAAAGTCATCAGAAGCAAAACAGAATAGGCCTGAACCCAAATGTACAGATATTTAAAGGTTGCCTAAATATTTTATAGATATAAAACATAATTAAATTAAGAAGTATGAAAATTAACATGGACTACACGCACAAGATCCATTGTCCTGAGCATACATTTTCTGAGAGAAGAGTTTACCATTCAAATCAAGAAGTTAGAACAAAAAAAACCACAATGGGTGTGAGAAGGAAATAACAAAGAAAAAAATCAAAAGATTAAGAAAAAAACAAGAAATAGGAACTATTATTGATAAAACCGAAAGTTAGTTCTACGGTAAATTTAATAAAATAGACATGCCCCTGGGAAGACTACAAATGAGAAGATGTATAAATTTATAAAATATACTCACATGTTATATAATACATACACATTACAAATGTGTATAAAACATACATTTTTACAAACCTAAGTGTAAAATTCTAAATAAAATATTTACTGCCACTGGACTCTAGTAACGGTGCCAATAATAAGTTATGATCAAACTGGCTCTGTTCTGAAATCTCCGGATGATTTAACACTCGAAAACCCTGTTGTAGACCTTGTGTGACTCTCTAATTCTGGAAAGCCCAGTCCCATATCGCTGTAGAACTAGAGAACACTGATAAGAAACCAACATTTATTTATTTATTTATTTTATTGTTTTGCAGTACTGGGGATTGAACTCAGGACCTTGTGCTTGCCAGGCAGGCACTTATTCTACTGAGCTATATCCCCAGCCCAGAAACCAACATTTAGAGGCCACCTCCAAGTGACTACCATCTCTGGCCAGTCATTTCCAAAACTCCTCTGCTAAAAATATGTTGAAGAAAGAAATACATTTTGCAACATCCTCCAGGAATTTGTTTGTTTGTTTTGTTTTTATATTTTTGCTTTTTTGCAAAGGGAGACCATATATTTTAGCAGAACAAATTGGATACTCCTGACAAGTCACTGAACAGGGAGGAAGCTGAGAAACTCCAAGATCAAGGAGAGTATTTAATGCAGCTGCCTACACTGGGATTTCCAGGGAGCCACAGCCTCATTTAGTCTCCTTCTATGAGTAAGTCATTGTGGTATAGACAAATAACTGGTGTCTTTTTTATTCCATCTTCAAAAAAATCTACTCTTTGATTCATTGATTCTTTGTAGTGTTTCCTTAGTATCAACTGCATTCATTTTTGCTGTGATCTCTGTAATTTCCTCTCTCGTATGAGCTGTGGGCCTGGCTTGTTCTGTTTCTAGAAGTTTGAGGTCCAACCCTAGGTTGTTTTTTTGCACTCACTCTGTTTTCTTGATGAGAGAATTCACTGCTGTAAATTTCCCTAGTAGGACTACTTTCATTGCATCCCATAAGTTCTGGTATGTTGTAGAATTATAATTTAATTGTAGAAACCATCTAATTTCTTCTTTAATTTCATCGGGGCCCCACTGATTATTGAGGAGGGTGTTATTTAACTTCCATGTGTTTATGTAGTTTTTTGGTTTCTTTTGCCATTGATTTCCAATTTCATTACACTATGGTCTGATAATATGCATGGGATAATTTCAATTCCTTTGCATTTACTTAAGCATGTTTGCACTTGAGAAGAATGTGTATTCTGATGTGGGGTGGGACACCCTGTAGACATCTACTAAATCCATTTGTTCACAGGTTTGGTTCAGTTTTGATATTTCTTTGTTGAAACCCCAGCTGCATAGGAAATATTACAAAGACTCAACAACTGGGATTTCATCTTATGAAAAAGTCTCTGCGAAACAAAAGAAATGACCAACAGAGTGAAGACACAACTGACAGGGTAAGAAAATTTTTTTACCGGATGTTCCTCAGATACAGGAATAATGCCTAGAATATATAAGAAACTCCAAAATTCATACTTTCCAAATTGAAAGACCCAGTCCAAAAATGGGTATTTGAAATGAAGAGACACTTCTCAGATGAAGAAGCAAAAATGGCAAATAAATATATGAAAAAATGTTCAATGTCTTTGGTCATGCAAGAGATGGAGATTAAAACTGCACTGAGATTCCATCTCAACCCAGAAAGAATGATTATTATCAAGAAACTAACCAAGAAGAAATGCTGGAGGTGCTGTGGGGAAAAAGGAACCTTCTCTGCTGCTGGTAGGAGTGTAACCTGGTGCAACCACCGTGGAAATAAGTGTGGAGATTTCTCAGAAAACTAGGACTAGAGATTCCATGTGAGCCAGCTATTCCCTTTCTTGATATATGCATATCGATGTTTATAGCACTAGTTCGTAATGAGTTTTAGAAACAGCCCAAATACCCAACAAAATAAATGGATAAAGATGTTTTTTTTTTTTTTTTTGTACAGTGGAGAGCTACTTAACCATAAGGAAGGGTAAACTTGAGACATGTCTAGGTAACTGCATGCACTTTGAGACCATATTTCATAAGTGAAATAAATCTGACAAATGTTCACATAGCTCATGGTTTCTGCGATGTGAGAGACCAAAAGTGTAAATAAGGGCCAAAATGTACAACAGATGTTGTGAAATAGGAAAAAAATATATAAATGGGAAGAGGACATAGGAAATGGGAGGGAGGGAGGAAGGGAGGAAGAGAAAATAAAAAGGAGAAAAAAAAGAAAAAGAAATGGAAGCAAAGCTTTCATAAATAAGGAGGGGAAAAGGGGTTGAAGGGAGGGGAGGGGAATGGGAGAAAAAAAGAACCAAGATATGTTCAGTCTCTATGTTAATAGAGAAACAGAAATAACGCAAGATGCACAAGTATATACGAAATTATAAGATCAGCTTACGGTGATCACCCACAGAGTTGGATGAGGAAACATGCAGTGTACAGCTTTCAGCCTGCACACTGGAGAAGGAAAGATTCAGTCCCAGGTCTGGAGTTCACTGCAGTGTCCCATGCAACTCTGTATCAGGAGGCAAATGGGTCTGCAACAGAAGGCGGAAGAGTCTACCGTGGAAGCCAAAGAGTCTGCGCTGGAAACCAGGACATTACATCCAAACTGAAGGCAAAGACTGGAGCTCCTCTGAGGGGCAGAAGCAGATCCCACCTTCCTCATTTCCTCTCTACACCATCTTGGCAGTGAGCTGCCCTAGGGTGGGTCCTCTACACCCTAAGTTGTAGAATCGCTGAGCCTATTTAGTTAAGCTTCTCAAGTTGACAAAATCAATCAAGCATTACAAAGTATATCATGTGCAGGTGCAAATTCCCTATGATGAATGTGATCATTGTTTGTATCTAAAATGTACCAACACAATGAATCAATTTCATTGTCAACATTACTGGAACTTATAGCGGCTCTGCCTCATGTGCTCAGCAGTGAGGATGATGGGGGTAGTGACTTGGTGCAGAATCAGTGTGACACACAGCCCTCTCCTTTACATGGCCATCTCAGAGCACGCACAATACACTGAATAAAACTCACAAATTTAAAAACAACAACAAAAGCTTGTAGCAAACTAAGAATATAAGGGAATTTCCTTAACTTCATAGAGAGTATTTAGCAGAAAACTACAGTGAACAATAAGAAAATGTTAAAAGCATATGCATTAGAATAGAAGAATTAAAACTGTGTTTATTCACAGGCAAAATGATTACCTACACGAGAAATGAAAGAGACTTATATACAAATAAGTAAGAAGATTTAGATATTATGCTGGGTTTCTATAAAGCTCAGCTACATTCTAATATTCCAACAACCACTAATTAGAAAATAAATTGAAAGGAAATAATAGTACAAGTTTGTAGAAATAAATCCAGTAAAAGATATAATGTAAAGTGAAACTATTTTAAGTATGGAATTATGCATAAATATATGGAAAGTAATACCAAATTTATGGATGAGATAACTTAATAGTTATATAAATCTAAATAGTGGTTTAATAATATATCAACAAAATTCTTTCTTTCTTTCTTTCTTTCTTTCTTTCTTTTCTTTTCTTTTCTTTTCTTTTTTCTTTCTTTCTTCCTTCCTTCCTTCCTTCCTTTCTCCTCTGTGGAATAGAAGCTTATACTTGAATTCATGCAGCATAAGCAAAGACCAAGAATAGCAAAGACAATTTGCAGAACATCTGGGAGCAGCCTTCCTAGATCAACATGTATTTTAAAGCTTAGTAATTAAAACCACATAGCATAGACACAGTTTTAACTAAATGGAGTGAGGCAAAGCAAAGGGCCTAGGAATACGCCCAAGGATATGACAAAGGCAGGATCACAAATCGGCGGTTGTGGATGAACTTTTAAGAAGTTGAGCAGCTGATTAAGAATGAGGAGGGTGAAAGCTGCTCCCTGCAAGTTAATTCGGGGGGGGGGCATTGCCCTGAGGCCATCTCTGTGCTTTGAGTTCCTGTATGGCAAACTGTAACCTAACAGTGAATAATCAAATCACACACATTCACACGTGTGCGCTTGCACACACATACACATGCGCATGTACACACACACACACACACACACACACACACACACACACACACTGCATGTTCTTAGCTGGTCACACGCTGCCAGTTCATCACACCAAGCCTAAGTTAGGCAAGTGCCACCCATGGCCAATCTGGCAATTTCTCCACTTCGCTTCTGGGGAGCCCTGTGCAAGCCCACTGCTCCTCCTGCTGGGTGAACTCTCTGAACCTCTTTTAGTTCCAAGTGCTGCTTGATTCATGAGTAACTCTTTGCTCAAATAAACTCTAATTTAATTTTTTGAAAATATCATGTACATAGACTGGGGTACAGCTCAGTGATAACAGAACTTGCCTAGAATGTGTGCAGCTGTCTGAGAAAACCTGGGCTCAACTGTCAGGACTAAAAAAAGTAAAAAAAAAAATCCTCCTCTCCAAAATTATATACAAAAATAAATGTGAAAAAGAAAGCTTTAGCAGCATTAGAAGAAAATATAAATAAATGTTTTGGTTCTTGTTTTTTATAAGTGAATATAGTTATTCCACAGAATAAGGAAAGATATCTTGAGCAAGATACAAAGATGAAAAATTTAGAATATATTAAACATTTTAAATGTTTTACAATAAAGTATGATGCATTTAAATTAAAATATAAGCCACTCGGAAAGGCTACTTGGAATCATATAGATAAAATATTAATATACAGATTAAACTTCAAAACTTCACATAATAAGCTATTTACAACCCTAGGAAGACAAAAGTACTGATAGGTACATGTCTACTGGATTTGAACAAACCACAGAAGGGAGCCAACTGCAGGCACAGAGGAAATATTCCTTAGTCTCGATACTAAATTACAGGTAGGAGGGGTAGAACAAACTGGAAAAGGACATGACAGCGATGGGTGAGAAATATTCGAGAAAAAGGCACTACAGTCTACACTAGTCACAGGAGAGGAGACGCAACAGGATGGATTAGCAGTCAGCTGAAAACTTCCTAGAAGAAGAGTACAAAAGACCGAGTCCGTGGGAATGGAGAAAGGAACAGCTGGCTATGTTTGCTCAGTAATGAGAAAATGAGATCTGAACACCTGAAGTTTCGAACCTTCGGTAAATCACACTGCCTGACCCCAGGTTTGCCCATGAGGGTGGGAAGCGGAGGTGGGTGAGGGTCCCTGGGCTGGAGAAGGGAGTGCAGGCGGCAAATGAGCTCTGGTACCGGATACAGAAACTGCTTGAACGAGAGATTATTTTGGCACAAAGTAGCGCATAAAAATTTGCCATCTTATTTGATCTCAAAAATTTGATTTTATTATGAATTAGCAATAGAAAAAATATGACAGTAACATCTCCATCCTTTGTAACCAAGTTTAGGAAGTAAAGTTTTCCTTGTGCACTGACCTCTAAGTTAATACAAGTAGAAAACTGAATTGACACTTATAATTATAGTCACGGCTCAGGTAAAGACAGGAACACAGCTGAGAACTGCAGAGGCTATTGTCACGGTCTGAACGTCATAGAGACCCTCACACTAGGTAGCATTATGTGGCCCATGTCTGCATTCCTTGTTTTATTTTAAAGAGAGTAAAAAATAAAGAAAACATTAGAAATGATACAGAGTTTCACAAAACAAGATGATATAAATTCAACAATTCTTATTATGTTGCATGTTGTTGTCTTCAGAGTGGTGGTTCAGATGACCAGATAGAAGCATGTAAAACTGGTCAAAAAATTAAGCATTAACTGTTCATTTCAATAAACCAATAGCAATTAGTAGTACAATTGTCTTTGCTATCTTTATATATATATATATACACACACACACACACACACACACACACACACACACATATATTTCTCTCTCTTCTTTCTTTCTTTCCTCCTTTTCCCCACCCCAGTTGTTCTTTCCTTTTGAGCAGACATGTCTTTATTCTATTTGCCTTGAGAATAGAAAAATCTAAAAAGGACCAGTCTCTTTATCTAGGTGGTAGTATTTATTGGTGGCAAATCAGCAGCTGTCATCCTAAAACTGGTGAATCTTCATACATTTTGTGTTTGGTTTCTATAAATTGCTTGATTACTAATTGATCTTCAACCATGTTTTAATTCTGTCCCTCCTGAAGAAAAATACCTTCACAAAAACATACTTCTCTTCCTTTCTCTTACAGCCTGCTTTTGATATGACCAAGTAGCTACCCAAGTTTTGGTTGGCTTCTGAACCTTTTGTATGCTTATTCTTAGCTACTGAGACTTAAAAATCAATGCTGAATCCTGGTCCATGGCTCTCCATGAGCAAGTGCAGGCTGAACGCTGACTATTTAGAGGCTAAATTAATTGGTAGGCCTGCTACTTCTCCTGTAAGGTACACCGCCTGTCTCCCTCTGCAAGCTAGTATGCTAGTGTCTTAGTTATGTATGTCCCAACAGCTGACAAGCAATGATATGCTTAGTGGCACTTTAAGAAGAACATGGAAGCCTCTGAAACATTGTGTATCATTGACAGCGGCAGTGTTTATGATTCCTGGGTACCTCTCATAGCAGTGGAATTGAAAGCCAGCAACTGAGACTCGGGATACCTGGGTTCTGATCCCAGCTGGCTTCCCCCAGCTCTGTAGCTACCACCAACTGCCTCAGGCTTCCCACCTTTCAGCTTCCTAAAATCTTCAAATGTAAGAAGATGCAATAAGATGCCCTGAATTGTGACTGTGTTGTATTTTTAAGAAGTTAAGTGAAATCAGTGCAAGTTCAATGAATGCAAAAATATTCACAACCTGACAGAAAGGGGGCCAAAAGGCATATTTAAATTTAACTGGGGCGCTAAATGTTACGTGGCTCTCTCAGCGTTCCCAGAGGACTTGCTCTCTACCTGCAAGTGGATGCTTCAGAGTCGGAGCAGTCTCTCCAGCAGACTGTAGTCGTTCATGTGACCTAGGCTTTTAAAGAACGTGAAGTGTTTTGTAATGTAATCCCCGGTAGGCTTGACCACATCCCCGCAATAGGTTAGATAGTCATATACCACACAATGACATTTCAGTCAAGGAGGTTTGGGTCAGGGATGGACAAGATACTATGGCACTCCCACAGGATTATGCCATCCAGTGATATCATAGCTGTCTCAGTTTGTGCAAATGCTCTCAGGGATGGTGGCATGAAGATGTAATTAGCCTATGGACGCAGCATTTCTTGGGATTCCTGTTACTAAGACAGCTGTGAGTGTGCGTAAGCAGCAGTTACTATGGAGCTACTCTTTAACCTCGTGCATAACTTTAGGTCGGTTATAGGTGGTCTTTGTAATTTAGATTGCCAATGCTCCCCGAAAGCCAAGGGGAGCAAGGCAAAGGCATGGACAGCAAGCTGTGTGCTACCTAGAGGCAGGGGAACCCTCACAACTGGACTCAGGGGAAGGCAGACAGGTCACGGGCCAGGGTGTAGCTCGGAGACAGAAGCGCCTGCCTGGCTTCTCCGCCACGCACCACCACCAGGACCCTCCGCTTCTCACAGGCCCCAAACAACCAGGCAGGTGACCAGAGAGTAAAACCATGAGCCAAAATATCCCTTTCCTTGTCAGTTTACTTCTCTCGGGTGTTTCTCACACGGTGGAAAGCAGACTGACATGGTTCACGAGTAAGAAAAGGCAGAATCTAGTTGATCTTTCTCTAAGTGAAATTAAAACAATATATTAAAGGGAATGTCATTCATTTTTATGATTTAACCTGTGTCTAATTATTAAGAACTCATAATCCTCCTTTCCTTTAAGAAACTAAAATACCTAGTTTTACTAGTCAGTTTTTATGTAATATTATTCATATTTATTATAGTTAACCTGTTTTTTAAAGCAAGAGATAGGGGAGGGCAAATTTCCAAAGAGCTGCACAGATTTCAGAGATCTTATAAGTTAGGAAGTTAGAGGTTTTACTCTTAGATACTCAATGACTGATTTCTAAGCATGGGAATTGTCAGTACTCTTCTTTATCAGAAAGTATCAGCATTCTGAAGGAAGAGTATTGGATATGCCTTTCTTTCTTTCTTTCTTTCTTTCTTTCTTTCTTTCTTTCTTTCTTTCTTTCTTTCTTTCTTTCTTTCTCTCTCTCTCTCTCTCTCTCCCTTCCTTCCTTCCTTCCTTCCTTCCTTCCTTCCTTCCTTCCTTCCTTCCTTCCTTCCTTCCTTCCTTCCTTCCTTCCTTCCTCCCCTCCACCTCTTTCTTTCTTTTCCATCACTGGGCATCAAACCAGGGGCACTGTGATATTAAGCTACATCCATAGACTTTTTATTTTGAGATAAGGTCCTATTAACTTACCAGGCTGGCCTTGAATTTACAGTCTTCCTGCTTCAACATCCAGAGTAGATGGGACTTGTGTGTGCACCTGGCTTGTTAGTGCATTTCTGAATGGTAAACTAGGAAGGGAGAAATATGGTAAATATGGCTGCAATTTTCAAACTGCTTGTTACACATTCTATAATCTTGCACTTGAGTATGTCCATATTTTACATTTGGGATATGGAATAATCAACCCCAGAGAAGATATTAATCCCATGTACTAGTTTTGATTTCAATTTAGTAGTGGCCTAGATTGCTAGGATTGAAGTCCAAATGTAGACTGGTGTATGATCCCAGTACATGCCACTGCTTAATACCTTTGCTTGTGTGACATCAAGGTGCATTCTTAGTCTTATCCTACCCTGAGAAGCACATCATAAATCAAGATATGTTTTACTATGCAATACACATAAAAATACATTGGGCCTAATGACAGTACTTCAGAAAAGCTTCAGTTTATCTCTAAGCAAAAACCCAACAATGGCTGGAACATATTATGAGCAAGAAGCATTTGTATCCTCTTTAGTGTCTTATTTTTACTGGACACTCAAGAAATATGTTGTACAAATGCCTTTTCTCCTGCTGTCTCATTATGTCATTAATATACACACAAAGGTGAGGAACACAGGGGAAATAGAACTTTATTTCTATTAGACATGTGACATTCCTTCCTTCTCTTTCCTAACTCTGCATCCTCCACCCCATTTCTCTGCTTTACTTCAGCTTGGCATACAAGAATGTGTTGAGACAAAGGACTGGTTCAATAATCAGAGACCTTTGAGACATTTCCCTGTTAATATATAGGTCCAGACACATGGCAGAGTTCAGCGAGGAAGATGTCCATTTTAATCCAAGGGCATCTTTTAATCATTTACTGACACCAGAGAATTTCACCCAGTGTCTGTCTCCCAAGACTATGTTTTCTTGCCAATTAAACAATAAATGGTAAGCCTGTTTGTATATTTTGGCTACCCTGGGGAGAAAAATATCCCATGTGAGCAAATGCATCACTCTTAGTACAGGCTAAAATATGGAGATGAACATGCCTTTCCAGAATTTGGCTTTATATTTCCAATACTCAGTGTGGCTCTTGGCTTTACTAAAACAGTCATGTTTCTAGGGATCACAAACACTCAGGGTATAGCATAAGCATTTTTCAAAGAATGTGATTAATTTCAAAACTTGTGCATTTATTTTTGCCAGAAAATTTTTGACTCATCTAGTTCTTGGCACTTACCTCCAGGATTTTGGCAGATAATGCCGTTTTCTACCCAGAGAAGAGATAGTTCCTTCTTCTGACTATGTGTATTTTGAAAATCTAAAACTTACTTATTTACCATCTGATGCAAAAAAGCATGTTCTCCCTTAGGAATTTAATCAAACGGAGGCAGGGACAGTGCAGTAGCTGTGGGCTACCTCTTGACTTTACAGTGACCTCATCAGGCTGTTTGTAGAGCTACTTAAATTTTGTTTCTCACATGTTTCCATTTTTATCAATTGTGTTTCTTTGTATGGCTTCTTTTTTAATTCGTCGCAACTCATATATTTGTGATATAATATTTCATATTAAAAATGGGAAGTTGCTGGGTGTGGTGTTACATACCTGTAAATTCCAGCATTCTGGAAGACTGTGGAGGACAGAAAAATAGTCTGAGCCCAGCTTGGGCCACTTAGAGACTCCAAGACTCTGTCAAAGTAAAAATAGGGCCGGGGGTGTAACTTCATGTAAAGACCCTGGGGCTAGTCACCTGTTCTAGAGCAAAAACAAGGAAATGCTTTAAAGTCATGCTTTTAGTTTTTAATTTTCCCATTGTAAGTTGCTAGGTGCAGAAAAGAATCCACTACAGCAGTTCAGAATTGAGGTTAGCTTAGCCAGAGAAGGGCCCATTTTTCTCTCAAGAATCTCAAGTGGGGCAGCCCAAGACCGTGTACTGTCGTGGCTCCTTCATGTCCCCGAACCCCCAACTGCTCTCCAGGACCACTGGGATGGCTCCCCCAAAAGAAGACAATTCGCCTCCACTGTGGTGCACCTTTGCCCTCCTTCCTAGGTACTGATGTACGTAGCCAGGTAGGAAAACGCTCTGCCCCACAGCTGGCTTTAGGCAATGTAAGTGGATCTAACCTGGGCACTAGGTGCAGCCTCTGAAGCAATGCTACCAGTCACGATGCCCCACCTAGAGCTCCCTACTGTTCGGCACGAGTCAGGCCAAGAGATGCTGCACTGTCTGCTGGGATTGAGCCTTGAGAAAGAGGCAGTGATGTGCCAGGGCAAGAAAAGTTAGACATCAGAGCTGAAGCAGCCAAACACAAAATACTCCCTCAAGCTGCGTTACGTGGATTACATAGAGGCTTCCTGTTACAGGAATCTGATACTCTTCCTGCAGACCTCTCTCCGCCTATTGCAAAGGTGCCATTGTACCTCCTATCTAGCCCAGCTCACAGTACTTAGGTACAGTACTTCCCTCCATTCTCACAGTCACTCAATCCTGAGTCACTCCCCTCTTCACAAATTAATAAAACCCAGGATCAGCCCTGGGTGATGGCCTTTGTTCCGACTGGACTTAGGACCCTTTGGCTCCCCACAACTGCAGATATGCCTGTGTCTCTTTATTCTCACCGTGTTGGCATTGGAAGTGGTAGACTGGAATTTACTTAATAGAATTCCAGTAACTTTTCCCTGGGATTAGAAATATAAACTCCTCCGAACAGTGACAAGGTCCAGCCAGATTCCCTATGTAGCTTTTGGTTCTGACTTTAGGGTGAGGGCCATGATCTCTTGCTGTAAAGAAAGCTCTAACATCCTTGATTTGAAGCAGGAAGCGGTTAGGTAGTTTATCCCAGGCATGCTGCCCCCACTGGAGACTTCACTAGGAGCAGCCCTCCTATCTTCCTCCAGTGGCTAGCGATTTCATCTCTTCAGCCTGAACTTCCTTATGATAATCCTCAAGGTGCAAGGAGGCCAGGCCTGGGACTATTTAGCGGGGCATATTTCCATTCTAAGCAAAATCAGTAGACCACCATCAGTTTTGGAGACACTCACAATCACTAAATGAGTTTAGAATTAACAGTGTATGGGGAAACCAGTGCATACATTTCCACATATCTTTTTTTTTTTTTCAGAATAAAAAGCCCTAAGCAAACAGGGAGTGATGATAAAATGGTGTGGCCATACAATTGCTCCTTGTCAATGCACAGTCCACCTCTGTTTAGCTACAGACCCCTTTGTAGACCCAGCTATACTAACGCAGCCTATCACAGACCCATGCTGACGTGCCACCATCGCTCAGTGTGCGTGATGTCAGAACAACCCGATCAAACGCCACACTGAATATTGCAGGTTATTTACAACAAAACTAATGATTTCACCAAATTAAACTGTTTGAGTTTACTGCAGTTTTATTTTCCATTTGTTTTTATTCATTTTGTAAATTACTTAACATGTTAATTCCATTATAATGTTAATGATGTTTTTTTGAAGCAGCGTCATAACGGTTCCAGGAAGTAGACATGTCCTATTTTTCATATTTCAACTGGATGATTTGTTGTTGCTGAGACTTTTATAAAAGAAGAACAAGTCTCTACCTTCTATTACTGACAGTAATGTCAGTTTCATTGTTTGGCTCTCAATATTTCTTTGACTTACCTAGAAAAATTTATAGTTTCTGTAACAAAAGCCAATTGCCAACCATAGCCTACATTTCCTAATTGTCCAGAACTATCAAAAGCTTTCAAGACAGGGTTGATTAAACTCATAAATGGCGATTTTATGTGATTCTTTTTCACATCAATGTGCTTCCTATTCACAGTTAGTTTAAACCTATTTTGTCAAATTCTGTTATGAAGTTTAAAAATTTATTGTATATAATCTTACAAAATGCTTATTCTGCTTCTTTTTGTGAAAATGAACTTAATTACATGTGCAGTCAAAATGGAAAACCAATCTCCACCTTGATTTAAAGATGTGTCAAGTAACATTTTCTTGAAACCGACGAAGTGGAGAGTCAGGCAGGCCGCGCACCCTTGTCTCCTTACCCGGCGCCTCCTTTGCCGGGTGCCCTGGGCTCTAGCTCGCCAGTGGAGACTCGCAGGAACAGGCACACCAGGGCCCCAGAAGTGCCCTCGCACACAGCAGCCTGTGCGGCCAGCCCTTCTCCTTGGACCCACCCGGTCGTCCATACATCACAGCTCTCCACTAGCTCCAAATGGCTTCCCAGAGCCTCCCTGCTCCTCTGCGCCCATTATTAGTGCCACCTCCTTCTGCTCGAGGTCCGTTTGTTCTATTTTCTAAAACACATTTGCCTTTTAGGTGGTTGAGGTCTTGCCTGGCTGCTTTCCAAAGCCCCACGCTTGACGTCTCGCTCATGCTCCTTTTACCCTTCCTGGAACTCAGGACTTGGCGTGGTTGCAGAGCACTTTGGACCTTAAATGCTTGTTAAGAGTTGTAGCAAACATGTGATGCAACCTGGAGGGAAAAGCCTCTTATATAACAGAATCCGCTCTGCCTGGCTTGTTATAAATAGTGTTTACACATGCGCATCATAATGTTTCAAAGCCCAGACATAAAGAGGCTTCTGCTATGATAAAGGAGGAGCAGACCTGTGGGGTCTGTATCCCTATCCACCAAGCGTGAGCCCCATGGCTGTGTGCTCTGTTAGAATGAGAAGACCCACTGCACTGAAAATTAAAGATTTGAAAAATGACCCCTATTTAGTAGGGTTAATTATGAAAAAACAGCATTGAATCACCTGTTAGTTTTAAGAAGATTTGAGTGTACACTGAAATGAAAAGCCCAGAGTCAGGTCTCGCCCCAAACTGGGTGATTTGCCTTTTAACCTGGGCAGAGAAAAAGTAACATAAGTCAGAGATGTGAGGGAACCCAGTGGTCAGCAACATTTGGAATTATTTCCCAGACATTTGGGTTTGTAGCAAAACCAGAATTATCTAAGCAAACTTATTTTGCAGCATTCTGCCAGATCCCAAATGCCAGAGTGTCTTGGCAGACTCCTTGGTAATGCAGTCTAGCTGCTGGAAGTCGTCTTCCAGAGACTGAGTTTTGCGATGCTACATGAAAGTGTGTTGAAAGGAAGCAAAGCTGCTCAGATACCACCCTTTTTTAGAAAAATGCCAACAACCAAATCTGCTTTGAATTTGACTCTGGGAAGGTTCTTGTTCCTAATGCCTTTCTATTCATTTCGGTTTTGTGCCCCTGCATAGTTGTATGTTGAGGGAATAGTCCTATAACTAAATTTCTGGTCTACTTTCTGGTCTCTGTTTGAAGACAGGGATCAGTGACCCCAGGTTATGTTCAGTATTGCATATAAATTCATTTCATTGAAATGAATACCTGCAGCACATAATCAACAGATCAAAGCAGCTGAGGAATACTGTACATTGCCCTCTTATGGCATTTTTATTGACAATGAAAGGAAGGTAATTTCTCAGTGTAACAATTTTTGTGTGGTTGAAATGTCATTTCATAGGGTAAGGGTTAAAAATGTAAATAATGTACTAAATTTTAATTTTAATTTAGGGATAAAAATCTTTAAATGATTCAGTAACTTTGTTGTTTGGAAATATCATATGAACTTGAGACCTGAAAACCAAAAGCACAACTTTTCTGGCCCTCACTGAAATCATTTGCCCAGTGGTGGTATTCATGTGACAGCCCTGGAAACATACCCTTCTGTAGGATTTGTTCTGGATTAAGGAACCCAGGCTTTCAGAAAAGCTAATTCCATTTTGAATAATAGGAAAGAACTCAATGGATCCTGAAATATCTTATGTTACAAGTAAGCAAAAGCACTTTTAGAAAAAAGCCTTGGGTGGTGTTGCAAGGATGAAGGACCAGGTGAAAGCTGCTTCCATAAGCCAAGATGTGCATGCTTGAGAATCAGTAAGAAAAATTTATCATTGACTGTAACAAGTCAAGACTGTATCTAACACAAAAAGCCATGGGTTGTTAATGATATTCAGAGAGAGGAAAGCTAGAAGATATAAGAGCTAGTTTTAGTACAATTGAGGGAATGTAATAGGTAAATTTATTTTAATGAACTTTAGTTGGATATTGACACACTTGATAATTGTATTTTTTCTATCAAGTATGTATCTATTTATAAAATAATGATACTGTATATGATCTTCTTTCTTTGTTAGTTATGGCAAGGTAGGAAACTGAGTAACCTCAGTAGATCTAGAGAAAGAAAGACTTGTCAAAGAATGCAAAGAACAAGTGCCTCTTGGTAATCTGTGCTAGGGTGGAGGGAGTCCCACAGTATGCAGCAAACTGATGGAGTGGTTTTCATGTTATAAGAAAATCTAAAAATAAATCACAATACTGTGCTTCATCTCTCAGGAGGTAATATCTCAGAGGTTTATAGTGGGTTTGTAAATGATCCCACAATGTATAACAAAATATTAGTAAGATGTACATAAATTTGCAGTATTATTGGCAGATCAGGTTAATATAAAACATGACTGAAGCAATGGTTTCTGAGACCTGAAAACAAATCATTTTGGAGAGAGATGCATTTATTATTTTATTTTTTTATAAGACAGAATTTAAGAGAACCATAACATTTGGGAGATTTCAGGTGTCCCCAGAGATGTTAAATGGAAAAATCCTGACACCAATTAGGTTTAGTAGAGTTTATCTAAACAAAGAAAAGTGAAACAAAGCAAAGATGATCCACAAATGGGGAAGTGCCCCGAGCCGGAACAGACTGGGAGAACGTCTTCCGGGACACGGTCTGACAGCGTGTGCAGTGAGGTGAGGTGTACATTGCTTAGTTCATGATGGAGCCTCCCGGAACTAACACTCGGCCACTGTGGTTAAATTTGGTGCTGATCTGGGCTCTTGGGCCCAGTGCAGGACACCAGTCTAGGTAAATGGTCTCCTTGGAATTTCATCAGGTGGGCAGGCCTGCCTACAGGAGAGTGAGGCCAAACTGTGAGGAATTAATGTTACTCCCAGTCACCCATCACCATGGGTGTCCAGTATAAAATGCCATGCATGAACCATGTCATCTTCATTATTACATTTAAGTTCTTGTCATTCCAGCCAAAACAAGGCTGTTGAGCACTCAGCATTCAGCTGCTCATCACACTGAAGAGTTTGAGAAAACACAGTACACCAGGCTGATTACTGTTAGGTCTATTGGGAGGCTATTGCTGAGAGTTTAGAGATTGCATCTCAGCCAGGGTCTCTATAAACTATCAACTCAACCAAAATCAAACAATCAAAGACTGAGCCAGAGGAGTCTAGCCATCTTAACCAAATAGCCTGTTCATTCATTTTTTTCATAACTGAATCTCTACAATACTTAATGTATTTGCCCATATGCAACAAAGAGCATTAGTAACTGCACAGACTCCTCCCTGCTTAGCTGGTAGGTAATCTAGCCTCCCATAGTGGGTATGCTGAGAACAAGTGTATCAAAGAGTTTGGTTACATCATTGTCTGGTCAATGAAAGAGAGGTAAAAGCAAGGAAAAACCCAGAGGGGTAAAAATCTCATCATAGCAGGATCTCGATCCTGTATCTCGGGAAAAGATGTCCCTATCTGAGATGTCATCTCTTTCTAGGGAACTTTTCCCTGTTTGCTTTGATCTTGGATAGGTGTGCAGTTGTATGAGCCTAGAGGCACTCTCTGGAGTTGTGAGAGATGAAGCCAAGAAGTGAAGGCCCAAAGCTTTGCTGCAGTGTGGGTGCTGAGAAGAACTTAAAATAATCCTTTCAACTGAGATTCAAAACCAGTCTTTGGTATCGTTTTCAGGAAATGCAGTTTTCAGACTCAATATCATAAAAAGTCAGGCTTTCATACAATAATCATTCACAAAAAGCTTCTTTCCCTCCTGAAAATATATCTTGGTACAGTACATTAAAGTCTTGCAGTATTTAGTCATATCAGAATTAAGGAGAATAAGAGATATGTGAATCTCTATTGTTAAGAACACATACCTTCCAGTGGCTATTTTATCATTAAAGTTGGTGATGTATGTTTGGCCATACAATCCAAGTTATTTTGCCAATTTTAATTAAAATGGCCATTTACTCTCTTAACTTTTCCACAAGATTGAGCCTGATAGGGGGCTGCAGAGATAGCTCATCCACACAACATTGCCTGGTAAGTGTAAGGTTGTGAGTTTGATTCCCAGTACCAGAAAAAGAAAAGATTGAACTTAATGGACAAGGGCTTTCCCTCAATGTCATAACTTCTTCCACCCAGGCCCCACCTCCTAGATTTTCGATCACCTCACCTGACATGATCAGCTGGGAGCAAGGTTTCAACACATGAAACCTTGGGAGGATGTTTAGGATATGAATGATAACACACCCAATTAATGGTAGTAGTTGAATGAAATTTCTGTGGATGTTTAAATGGTTAAAACAGACAGCAGAAATGTGTCACTGAAGTTTTGTCTCCTCATGACTATGGGCTCAATGAATCAAACTCTGGTCCTAAACCATTTTACCAATTTTAGAACAGTCACCATGCCAATATTTTCCCCTAATTTGTATCATGCTAAGGAGTATAAAACTTTTCACAGTGGAAGCTCTATAGACTCCGGAAGGACCATACGGTTGTTCATCCCACTCGCATGGGTCCATGCTTGCTATTGAATTTACTTACTTCCAAATACTGATTTTGTTTCTCAGGTGTACTAGGGTGGGCCACCACAGACAATTTGACTTGGATCAAGTTTGTGGAGTTCATTCAAACTGTACATCTTAACAATTTCAGCCTTGGCTATCCCAATGAAAATCTGCCAAAGAATTTTCTTGTATTTAGTAAATTCTTGTTCTGCCTGATGTTGGACTAGCAGTCATATGATTTAATTTCTTCATAGAAATTGTGTTGGGAATTCTAGTCTAGTCTAATTCTGTTATTCCAAAGTTCTCAAAATCTTATGTTTGCCAGTCTTTTCTGTAAATTTTCTTGAAGACCAAATACTTGAGTTCATTAATTAGTAACTGTCAAAAAATGCAATTATTTCTGTCATAGCATTTCAAAATGTTATTAAGACTAATAGGATGAGCCAGACATGGTGGAGCATGCCCATAATCCCAGCATTTGGAAGGCTGAGGCAGGAGGATTCACAAATTCAAGGCCAGCTGGGTTACACAGTGAGTTTAAGGCCATGCTGAGCTACGTAGTAAGACCTTGTTTCACAAACAAGAAACAAATAAATGAATAAACAAAAAAAGACTAATAGTATTATATCAGGACTATCAGATTTTGATGACTGCCATACAATTTTTAGATCACATACTAACATATTCATTCAGATATAATTTAAAGATTTCAAGCTATTTGTTTTTTGACAATGCTTTCCATGTAGTGTGACATATCAAATAAAACTAGTTTAATGTGTCTTTTGCATATGTTCCAGAAGCCCTTCCATAATGTCCTATTTATTTCAAAGTCAAGATGTAATCTGTAATTTGATATGGGAAAGACTGTTAAACAAAAAGAGCCTCAAAAACCCTGATCAAAACAAAATCATAGGCCACAGTGGAATAGTTTTTCATACGATAATCAAATGGCTTCAAAGGCAAATACAAAAAGCCACACAGCCACAGGAAGGCGCGGATCCTTGAGAGACCCTCAACTTCCCTAACTAAACAAAGGCTTAGTAAACATCTGTTTCCTATTAAGACTAGCTCAATTTTCCATGGAAAACTTCTTGTTTTAAGTTAAGAAAATTTGGCATAGTTATACTTTTGATAATAATGCTTGATTCTTAGAAAAATATAAATATTTCCCTTTTAATTCTAACCAGTTTGATCACACATGAAATTGCTTTCATCTTCCACAAATCATGCACTACCTTTTCATGTATGTGTGTTTTTGTCCCATACGTTTTCTCTTTCATTTTGGGACAAGCAATGATTTTTAATTTAGATGAGCAATGTACCTTTCATACCCTATAGCTTCACCAACCAAAATATATCTTAACTTTCTTGCATAAGGAGTGGTTATTTCTAACTTTAAGTATCAGATATTAGAATATTTAAATTTAGTTACCATGATCTCTAGTGGAAACCAAAGAAGCACACAATTTAGATCTGTTTTTATCAGTATTTGTGGATGAGCACTATTTTATAATGTTTAGAAACACAGTTCCACATAACATAACCTCTTTCATGTCTACTCAGGGTCAGATACATCTGGCTTTTCTATCCTGTAAAACAAAGATTTAGTACACGACATGATGTACTCAAATCAAATATTAATATGAGGCCAGCACTATGTTTGGTATTAAATACATAGCAATAAAAACAAATGCCAGGATGAGGAGTTCAACTGTTTATCTACTTGTGCTTATACCAGCTCGGGTGACACTGAAGGGGTATCCAATTCTTAGCACTTAACACAGTAACAAAGGTCCTTAATTTCCCAACATGGGCTGTATGCACTTTGTTCTGTGATGTTCTGTGAGGGGAGGAACTATGTCTGCCGTATTTCTGGCCCTAGTGGCGTGTGTTACATGTAGATGATCAAATATCTGTTAAATGAATGCATTTCTTTACTAGGGTTTTCTAATTAGTCAAGACATACCACTCTTTCTCAATGAAAGGAATACACAGTTGTGTGCCCTTCAGAACAGGTTTCATGTCCTTCTGCAGCCATTACAGATGATCAGGAAGTCTTCACATTTATCCTAGCTTCATCAGTCTGTCCTCCTCTGGCACACAACAGAATCAAAGTGATTAAAAAGAGAGTGAACAAGTTCCAGTATTGTGACTTCCTTAAAAGCAAGTCAGATGTTGCAGAAATATCTAACAGAGACTTTAGCCACAAATCTGGAGGCAGCGAGAAACCAGTGAGGCCAGGGGTCCCGTGAGGCCTTGGTGTGGTAGCTCAGGACTCCCCAGATAGTTGGGGCTGTTTCCAGATCTTGCCCACTCATCAAATTCACTAAAAAGAAACAAAAATTCTCAGGCCAGTTAAATTCAGTGCAGCTTTTTTGAGCAAAGAAAGCCAAAACATGAACACTGATTCATAAAGGGCTGGGGTTTAGCTCAGTGGCACAGCACCTGCCTGGCAAGCATGAGGTCTGAGTTCAATTCCTGGTAACAACAACAACAAAAACCTTTAAAAAGTGCTGACACATAAACCAGGAAACTCCCAGAATAGGTTCAGAGAACCTCTATCAACATGATGTGATAGCATATTAGAAAGTGTCAGTGATCTATGAAGACAGTTTACCTTGTTCCGCTTAATTGACTACAGGACCTCCTGTAATTAACTAATGCTCTGCCTCTGTGATTAGATTTTATATTGGTTCAATCTGTTGGATGCAGTGCAGGAGCCTAGTCCAAGTCAATGGCTTCCTAATTTTTTTTTTAATTTAAACAACATAACAAAAGCACTAGAATGAGTTTCCTCATTATAGGTATTAAAAATACCACTCTTGGGAAAGTGATTATTGTAAATGTTTTTGTCCCAAAAACAAAGTTGGCATTGGAAGTTTAGCCTTTACTTGAATTCATACTGTAGATTTTTAGCAAAGCAAGTTCTATATTTATTATGTTTAGTGTGATTTTGGGATTACTTTTTTGATATGTTTTAAATAAAGTAAAATTAAGTAAAAAAAAAAAAAAAAAAGGACATAACAAAGCTTAACTATGAAACCAGAGGCCGGCTTGAGAACTTGCACATTCGGGTTGGCTGGGAAGTTCACTAACACCTGAGGAAGGTGTGGGCTGTCATCGTAGCTCTAGCCTGATGTAGAAATGAGTACAGCACCGGGTGACTGTGGCAGGGCACTGTGGCAAGTTCCTACAGTACCTCAGCATCTTCGGCTTTGCTTACTTATACCCATGGGCACCCATCTCTTGTCTTCTTCATTCGGAGGGCTTTTCACATCTATTCTGACACATAGATTTTCCAGCTGCTGCTTTCTAGGCAGGCTTCTTGCCCAGGAGTGTCCTGGTCTATTTTGGAATTTAGAAAACTGGGCACAATAAAGGTCCTTTTGCTTGAAAGAAACATGTTACTTGTGTAACTACCAACTTCCTCTCACCATAGTTGGTTGATGTCCATTCCAGTAGCATGATCTTAAAATTACTCGAAGTAAGACCAGACTGGTAACTCATGTACAAATTGTGAAGTTCTTAAGCGTTTTTGTCTTTTTTGAGACAGGGTCTCACTGTGCAGTTCAGGCTGTCCTTGAGCTCACTTTGTAGCCCAGGCTGGTCTGGAACTCACAACCATCCTCCTGCCTCAGCCTTCCAAGTGCTGGGATTAGAGGTGTGCACCACCAAACCCAGTTGTAAGGTCTTTTATAGGGTCAGGAGTATAGAAGGGGGGCCATGAGAGGCAAAGGTTGAAATGGAACCCTTCCCGAGAAGAGTTCGGTGAAAATGAGGTGTGGTTACCTGCCAGGGACAAGGCTTGGGGAAGCGTAGGGAGCAGCAGCTGCCTGTCAGGAGCAGCGCTGAAGAATGACAGGTGTAAAGGGGAGTAGCCATGGTCACTGGGCCTTATTAACTCATGACTGCGCATCTTTAGCGGGTGTAAAAGCAGAGGTGGATGGAGAGGCTTGACATGGTCTAGTCACCCTAAAATCGCGGCAGTCAACTTTCTGGACTATTTTTTGAGTTTTGTTTCATAAAATATTCACGTTTAAGAGAAATCAGGTATTTTATTATTTACTTTCAATGAAGGAAAATGTCAGAACATGGACAGGTAGCTGAAAAGGAACCCATGACAATGGAGGTAGCAAAGGAAACATAATTAAAGGTAGAATAATAATGCCAGACATGGTCAGACATGAGCATTAATATCTGGTGTTCGTGGGCTATTCTACCAGGAAAAACAAATGAAACCTTGATGTGATGTCATTAAAAAGCCAAGAATCTAAATAATAAAGATTAGAAGACAAATTTATACCCACTATCCTGAACAATAAAATTTAAAAATTATATGTAGTAATTTCTGTTATTACTGAAAAGTATTATGAAACTATGCCATCAAAATGTGCAAGACATTTAATGATGAACACACAGATTACATATTTTAACTAAATTTCTAAGATGCAGTACCCAAACTATATCTTATAAAATTTCAACAAAATGACAAAAGATGAAAAGTTTACTTTGTGATTAAAAAAATAGTGGATCACAAAACCACACACTTTTGGAGAAACATTTGTTCCTCCTGTTTTGGTGACAGAAGTAGTGGAAATAACAAATGGTTAACAATAAGAAGACAAATTGAAGTATATTCTTTTGGTTTTTTAAAAAAATTTATATTAAAGAGAGTAGTAAATGAGAAAAAAAAGAACAGCAGCAGCATAGCAGCATCACAAATGTAAACAAACCAAAGCAAGAACATTCATAGTGATGCAGGGTTTCAAGACAAAATAATATGAAACAGTGGTTGTTATGTTACATATTGCTATCTTCAACTACGTTGCTCAGATTACCAGATGTAAGAATGGAAGACTGTTCAAACCATTAAGAATAAGAAAATAATTATTCAGTAAAACATTAGAGATAATACATAGTTTCACTAGACAAGATGGTAGGAATTCAACATGGTTGTTCCATTGCATATTGCTGCCTTCAAATCAGTTGCTCAGATTACCAGATATAAGAATGCAAAGTTAGTCAGAACATAAAAACTTTTAAGCATTAACTGTTCCTTTCAATATACCATGAGACATCAGTAGTACAGTTATTGCAGCTGTACTAAATATATATATTTTTTTGCCTTCCTTTTCCTTTTTTAAAAAATAAAAGAATGAAAACATATTAACAAACACATACATTTACAAAATAGAGCAATACAAGAACAATACAAGCAATACTGAAATTCAGACAAGGTGATAGGAAATTAACAATGGTTGTATTGCATATTGATTTCTTCAGAATGGGTACTCAGGAAAACAAATATGGACACATAAGATTGGTCAAGTAATTAATCATTAACTGCTCCTTTCAATAAAGCAATAGAAGTCAGTAGTGTAACTATGTTAGCTATCCTATATATCCATGTAAACATAATTTTCCCCTTCTTTCTTTTCTCTTTTCCCTCATCCCAGTTGTTCTTTACTTTTGAGCATTTTCCTTTCATTTCACAGTGTCTATCATACCTCCTAATTTTATTCACTCTTTCAGGTTCTTACACTAGTGAGACAATATGTGGTTTACACATGCAGGTCTGATTTATTTCACTTATGAGTATGGTCTCCAGTTGAGACCATTTACCCACAAAAGCCTTGAGCTTATCTTTCTTCATAGCTGAGTAATATTCCATTATATTAAAAATACCACAACTTTTTTATACATTCTTCAGAGGGTGGACATTTGGGTTGCTTCCACAATTTAGCTATTACAAATTGCACTGCTATAAACATGGATGCACATATATCGCTGTGATACGATGTTTTCAGTTCTTCTGGGAAAATACCCAGAAGGGGAATAGCTGGGTTGAACGGGACATGTAGACCTAGTTTTGTGAGAAATCTTCAAACTGATTTCCACAGTGGCTTAAGCAGTCTGCATTCCCACCAGCAGTGGAGAAGAGTTCCTATTTTTCCATAGCCTCACCAGCATTTGTTATTGGTTGATTTCTTAATAACAGCCATTCTTACTGGGGTGAGATGAAATCTCAGTGTTGTTTTAATTTGCATTTCTCGAATGACTCATGATGTTGGATATTTTCTTGTGTGTTTATGTTCCATTTCTATTTCTTTGTCTGAGAAGTATGTATTCATCTTAGATGCCCATTTCTGGATTGGGTCTTTGAATTTGGGAGGGCTGATGTTTTTAATTCTGTATATGTTTTGGGTAGAAGTCCTTTGTCTGAGGGACAGCCAACTAAAATTTTTTTCCCAATTTGTGGTGTTCTTTTTACTCTGCTGGTGATTTGTTTAGATGTGCAAAAACTTTTCAGTAAGATGAGATCCCAGTTGTTGATTCTTTGAAGTATTTCCTGTGTGGTTTGGTTTTTGTTCATGAACTCTCGGCCAACCTCCATGTCTTCAAGATTTTTACCTACTTTCTCTTCCAATAGATTCAGTGTTTCTGTTTTAATATTGAGATCTGTGATCTATTTTGACTTGAGTTTGGTGCATGGTGATAGTCTTGCGTCTATTTTCTGTCTTCAGCAAGTGGCAAGCCGGTTTTTCCAGCACCATTTATTGAAGAGACTATCTTTCTCCCATTGAACTTGTTTGGTCCCTTTGTCAAAGATTAGGTGGCTGAGTGTGTTTGTGCTAGTGGCTGTTTCTGTATACATTGTGTTGTTGGATTTTGTTTCTTAACCACTCTGCCAGTCTGTTTCTTTTAACTGGTGAATTGAGGCCATTTACATTAATGGTTGCAACTGGTATGTGTTGGCTTATCTTTGTCATGTTATTTACTTTTTGGTTTCCTACTTTTTCTCTTTGTTTAATTGCTTGCTTTGCTTGAGGGTTCCTCTCTATTACTGTTTTTGAAATTGTGGTCATTTTTTCCTCTGTCTAGAATATCTTTTAGTACTCTTTGTAAGGTTGGTTTGGCACTCATGAAGTTCTTCAGTTGTTCTTTGTTGTGAAAATATTTTATTCCTCTGTTAAATTTGAAGTATAGTTTTGCAGGATACATCAGTCTTGGTTGGAAGGTGTTTTGTCTCAAGACCTGTAATACTTCACTCCAAGCTCTTTTTGATTGGATGGTTTGTGTTGAGAAATCTGCTGTGATCCTAATGGGTTTTCCTTTATAGGCAATCTGTTTCTATTCTCTAGCAGCTTATAATATTCTATTATTTTGCTGTATGGCTGGGATCTTTATATATGTCTGCATGTAGTTTTATTTTGGTTATGACTAGTTGTAGTTCTATATGCCTCGCTTACCATACATCAGATTCATTTCCATGCTTGGGAAATTTTCTGCTATTATTTCTGCAAATATTCTCTTTATGTCATTTGTGTTGCTTGTTGTTTTGTTGCCTCCTATTAGTCTTAAGTTATTTCTCTTTGCCTCATCTTGATGCTGAATTCCTGGTTCCTTGTTAATTTTGAGAGAGCCTTCTTTTTGTGATTTTTAGCTACCATGCTGTCTTCAAGAACTGAAATCTTATCTTAGGCTTCATTCAAACACTTTTGCCTGCTTTCAATGGAGGTTTTGATTTCCTGGATATCTCTTTGAAACTGTTTCATGCATTCTAGTTTGCTCCTGTATTTTTCATTTAATGTTTCTCCATCTATTTCCTATGCTCATCTCTTTTTTTATATATGTCTTCTTTGTACATGCTGAGCAATTCTTTCACTATTGTTGCCATTTCATTTTTTTACCTGAGACTTTATCTCTGATCTAACGTCTCCTATGGCCCGATGGTGTTGTTTCTTTACTTCTATTGCAATCATTTCAGCAATTTCATGTGTGTGTTTACCAATTTCTCTGATATTGATGTCTCCTGGACTTGTTCTAGGTGGGGTAGAGTTCTGTGATTGCATTTTATTTCTTAGTCTTGTCATGTTGGATGCCAGAGGCAGAGCATCCAGTCTCCCTCCTCCCTGGAAGCTCAGCAAAGGTCACAAGCGTCTCTGGTTATCCTGGTGGTCAGACTTGCTCCTCAGTGGCTGCCAAGATGTGCTGCTGACTCTGGGCTCTTCTGGTGGTTGGCGGAGTGTACCGTACCTACTTCTCCCAGGTCCCAGACGTGAACCACAATGTTTGTGGTTCTCAGGCCACCTGTTCAGATGTCCCCAGGCACCACAGGGCATGCATATGTCCTAGAAGCAGGCTGCACTGGTGGTATGATCATGGAACACTTGGTCTTCTGTCCCCAGACAGTTCAGGGCACAGGAAGAGCCTAGACATGAACCACAGGGTCGGCAGTTTGTGGACCTTCTGATTGAGTATCTCCAGACAGCTCAGGGCACAGACAGGGGCCAGACATGGAAGTGTATTCTTTTGTGAACAAATACACACAGGAAATAATTGCTTAAAATAGAGTAAGAATATGTATTGAATTTAATTACACAATTACAATTATAACAATATACAATTGTTATACATGTGATAACAATATGCTTGAAAGTATGCAAATATTTCTAATGGGTTACATTTGTGGTATTCAACAGGCAATAAAAAGTGTTCTTAAATATAAAGAAACCTACAGCTCTAGTGGACCCCACTAAAGCAGTTACCAGAAAAGATAAGAGAATGATCCTTTTAATAAAAATGATGTTCTTTGAGAAAGCTACATAAGGGTACTCACTGAGATAGCAGTTACTTTGACCTGAATTTAAAAAAAAAGAATGTGTAGTAGGATAGGATTGTACAGCTAGAACCTTTCATAATATTTACTCACTGAATTATTCATAGGCATGTTATTACAGCAAAGAAACTGAAATCAGGAGTGTACAAAATTTATAGGACATTACCTACATCTATATAGTTCAATTTAAAAATGTTATCTTTTAAATATAGTAGAATATTTGCAATGTTCCATAATGAAATGGGAAGTAATCATGAAAATATCTTCCACACGACTCATTTTTTGAAAAAAATTCTTAAAGGATTACAAAACAAAGATGTTTTTTCTTTTCATTCACAAGAAGTAAATGGCATTCTAAAATTGTAGATGTTTTCTATAAGCAATTGTTTAATATTATGCTACCAAGCACAAGATTTGAAAAATTAAATGCACTTATTACTTTTTGAAGAGTAAGATGATTTTTGAAAAGGTCTAAAACTTTACCACTTTTTAAAATAAATCTATGTCATAGAAAGAGAATTTTATAAATGAATATCTTTTTCTTCTTTTAGGGTACTAGTTGCTAAAAGCCATGTATGTACTACACATAAAAGTGTGTGTAATCATTGACTAAAACTGTGAAAACTAGAGTTCTGTAACCTGTATAAAGACTTCAAATGGAGAATTCCCGTAGATATTAATGCTACTTGTTAAGCACATCAATCTGAATACTTTCTCAGCTGGATTTCAAGAATAACTGACATAATTGCTAGCTGGATCGCAATGAAACAATACTACAGTGGATTAATGGCACTGAAAAATCAATATGAGATCTGGTTACTACAAACAACTACACACTGCTTTAATTTAGATATATTTTATGAACTATCTTCTTCAGTTATGATTTTTACTAAACACAAGTACAGAATAGGTAGAAATTAAAAATCAGTGCTTCAAACTAATATAACAAGCACATATTGAGAAGTGCTGAGCTATTATTTGGAGTATGGGAAGCATAATTCCCAGGAAACCAGAACCCTTAGGGTCAGACCAGGGAGATGGTGATTCACCTTGTGTTGTCTGAGCATAGGAGTTTTGTTGACATTCTGCCACAGTGTGTTTTCAGGAGTCTAAGTGCATTAGTCTATGCTTTTCTGTTATGACAAAATACCTGAAGGTGGGTGATTCATGAAGAAAAGTTTATATAGCTCCCAGTTGTGAGAAGTGATGGCCATAGCAGGGGCTTCTGCGTGGCTCCGATGAGGGCCCCGTGCTAGGAGGCACAGTCAGAGGGGATGCAGAAGTCACAGGCGATAGAGACTGAGAGGAGTCAGTCATTCTCTCTCTCTTTTTTACAACAACTAGTTGTTCAAAGAATTCACTCTGAAGCCCAGTATTAATCAGTTAGAAACCCATGCCCCAAGGGACCCAACTACCCTCACTAAGTTCCACTTTCTAAAGTTTGCACTGTCTCTCACATCACCACCATGGGGTCAATATTCCAGCTCATGAGCCGTTGGGGCACAAACTACAGCCAAGCTGTTGCTAGTTTCCTCAGTCTTGTGGTTTCATCATCCCATATGGTTTCACACCATCTTCATCTAAGCCCTGGAGACAGGAAAAGCAAGGAGGAGTGCTGTTTCCTTCAAAGCTTTGACCTGGAAGTAGCACATGCATTGGATTAAAAGTTGATGTAACTAGGATTTTGTGCTTTTTGAAAGTATCATCTCACAATTGACTTACTAACTGCAGTGCCTTATAATGGCTAGAGGTGGGCTGGCGGACTCCACCTTGACCAAGAGACTGAACCTGTCCTGATAGGAGACAGGGGGCGCCTATCTACGGAAGAGGCTGTGGCACTTCTGTGGGCTTCTTGCAAACATTCTCACCTGCATCTGTCCTAACGGGGAAAACATCAAACAAATCCATATTGTGGGACTTTGTGTACAACAGCTAGTCTGGGTTCTACAGTGTCAAAATGAAAGGTGGAAAGAGGTGGGTGTGACCATTTCAGGCCGGAAGAGTCGACTGCAACATGCAGCTCAATGCTGTCTGTGATGTCTGGTTGGGCTCTGAATTTTTAAAGCAAAGAAACATGAATACTATTTGAGACAATTGGGAAGATTTAAGCATGCACTGTATATTGTTTAACACTATACTAATCTCAAATGTCAGGGGGCAAAATATATAGCTAGCTCTATGGACAGAAAAATAATCCAAGTGTTGCAAGATTTAAATCAGTGATTTACATAAAAGATGTGGACTGCTGTTTATTTAGCGGTCTGAAGTTTTGGTATGATTGAGATTTTTCAAAATAAACTGTATTAGAGGAAAGCTATACTGTTTTAGAACATTTCCTTTTACCATTATTGTGGATTCTCCCTCTGTTGATACATTTACATAATGTTTAATTTTGTTATCAACTTTACCATCCATAAAATGGAAAGTCGTACTTACACTTATAGATAGACCTTCTGTTTATATATACAAATTAATTTAAAAGGCTTTATACAAGGGAGATATCAGATTAGAGAGAAGGAAGTTTTAGTTATACTAGTATCTTCCAGATATAAAACAGTTAAGAGGGAATAAAACATAACCAGTGCAAAATATCATTCCTATGGTGTTTTCAAATCTTGACATACAACAGACTGGCTGAGATTTCAAAATGACTTTGCATTTTTTGACTGCTGATTGTGGGAAGCTACCCCAAAGCAAGCTGTGTCTGTCACAAACCCAAATGACCTTAGAAATGTAGGCTTGAATAACCTAGAGTTGAGGGAGGTAGAAGCATTTGTAATCATCAAAAACAATAGTGAAGGAGTCTTCTAAGGCAGTTTTTACCCCATTAAAATGGATTTCTGTGTGGGCCAGGGATGATTTTCTTTCTCATATAGCTTTGCTCACAAGCATAGTCATGGAGGCAGAGCTCACCTTCCCAGCTGCAGACACGGGCAGGTGGGTGGACAGAGGACACACGCTGAAGAGGGTTGTGCCTGGGGACTGCAGTAAACTTCCAAGACTCTTGCTTATCTGTTCTCTCATTTTTCCATTCAGATCTATTTATTTAATGTATTGCCCATGTTTTGGGGCACAGAATAACCCAATACATGTATACAATGTGTAACAATAAAGGCAGGAGAGCTGGCACTTTTGTCTCCTTTCAAGCACTTATCATTTCTTTTTGCTGAAAAGGTTTCAATTCCTCTCTTGTAGATCTTTACAAAATATGTAATAAATTGCTGTAAACCGTGGTCGCTGTACTGGCCTGCAGAACAGTAGAATTCACTCTCGCTATGTAATTGTATTTTGGTGCTGCTAGTTGACCTCCCTTTCTCCCCCTTTCTTCTACATTTCCCAGCCTCTAGTTACCACCCTTCTGCTCTTTCTTGTAAAGAATCGACCACTTCGCCCTCCACACGGGAGCAAGAACATATAGCACGTTTCTTCCTATGCAAGGCCTATTTCATCACCAGGCCCTGCAGTGCTTACTCACACCATGTGCCTCACCTCAGGCAGAGCAAGTCAGCTGCAGAGAGCTCTTGATAGAGCATATTGCATCATATTATTTTGGGGATTTGGAGTTTTGATTTCATTTCCCTACCCATTATTTTTGACAAAAAGCATTTTATATTAAACACAGTTTAAAAACCTATCATTTCTTCCATCACCAGTGTTTACTACTGTTTGATGATTGTTTTTGTTTTTGAACTTGAACATCATAAAACAAATGAGAGGCGCTTGGGAGAGATGGAGAGAATTCTGACAGCATAATGTAGCACTTCAGATAAGACTTATGTGTGTACATCAGTGTGTGTACTGCAGGCACAAATCAGGAATCTCTGAGGCCCATGAAGAGTTCAGTTTTTTGTGTTTCTTTAGACATTGATCAAAGTGCTACACAGAGCTGACTGGCCAATGAGCTTCAGAGCCAGGATGTCATTGAAACAGTGCAGTGAGGGGCTTAGTGGCATTTATCCAATAAAGAGTACGTGCAACTCTAGAGTAATTTCCCACATACCATCTAAGGAGCAGGTATTATGTAACTATATGCTATCAGATAGAAAGGAGGCTAAAGGTTTTCAACCAATTTTGCATGCTTATATCTGGTAATCTGAACAACTAATTCAAAGATAACAATATGTAATATAACAACCATTGTTGAATTCCTAACATCTTGTTTAGTGAAATTCCATATCATTTCTAACTTTTTCATTCTCTTTAAAATAAAATAAATAAATAAATTATGATTAAAAATATAGGCTGAAGGGTCATTACTGTCTTGCTTGAGCTATGCTAATGTGCCAGGATGGGAAAGATGGAGGCCTTTCCCAAACACACTGTTGGAGGTGACAGGGATTTTCTCCCTCGTCTATGCCAAATGCCTCTAATCTGAAAGAAAAATAAGAACTCTTCACATCTGTAAAGTTCTACAGTGGGAACATACACTATAGCCAAAGCAAAGGGGCATTTCATCTTCTGTCCACAAACCTGAGTTGGAATATTAACATGGATTTTGGGTCTTGGGAAGTATATAAAAAATGACAGTATATGAATTCATAAAGGGACACTTGGTAGGGTAACTCAACACAAAAACCCTTTTGATGAAGGTCCAAACATCTTTGGGGAAGCTTTAGGGAAAATAATCATGCTTGTACTCATTAGCAAACTTCAAGAAAAAATTGACAAACTATTTCACAGCATTAATTCTGGATCTGGGAAATCATAGATATATGCTAATGAGATTTATTGTTTAGTATTTTCATTAGCAATGAACTAAGGTTGTTTCTCATTAAATTTCTATTACTTAGTTCTTTTTTCACAGATGTGCTTTATTTGGCTGGTGTCCATATAGAGGTACAATCTGTTTCCTGAACAGATAAATAAATATCATCACCTATTTGAGAAACCAGTCATTCCTGTAAAATAAAACCCTATTTTTCCAACAGAAGGACATATTTTGGATGTAGTAAAAATACAAGAAGACATTTGTGACTATAAATTATGTCCCATCCTAGTTAGCATTCATTTCCTATAAAAATGCAATTAAAATAACTTACTTGGAATTATATTTTAACATATGTAAAACAGAAATTTAAAAAATTAGTCTGTTTTAAATATTTTTGTAATAATAGTTTAGGTGTACATTTTAGAAATTGATGTTTGTTCCCATTTCTTTGTTGATGGTTTCTAGGTGTTGATTTGTGGACAGATGCAGTAAACCATTAAAATACACACTGTCCCACCAAAGTGTCAGGTCTTGAAAGATTATCAACTGCATACAATGTGATGATAATTTTTCTTTGCATAGGTATCAGTTTAAAATAGCATTGATGTGGGAAGAAACTGTTTAAAAGGAAAGAGAAACTGAGATGGGGGAAAGGAGAAAAGAAGGAAAGAAAAAGTAGATATATATATATATATATATATATATATATATATAATGATATCTATATTCCTAATTTCTATTATTTCATTGAAAAGAAAGGTTTGTGCTTATATTGTTTCATCAATTTTTCATGCCTATAACTTGTACTCTGAGCAACTACTTTGAAGATAATAAGCAACATACTAACCATTGTTACTCTCCTGTCTTGGTTTGAAATTTTGTATCACTGTTTTTAGTGTTTTTCTCTCTTTAAAATAAAAAAACTGAAAAAAATAGCATTGATGGATGGAATATTTAGAAGACAGTGTACAATCCACAATGAGAAAAGGAGTTAAAACAAAGTCTGCTGATGCCAAAGACCAAAAATTCTTTGAAAAGCATAGATTAAAAGAACTGAAAGCTCAGTGAAACTGGATATGAAAATAACCGGTCATAGGAAGAAAATCTAAGAAGTGATTTTTCAGCTAACACTAAAATAATATAATCACATTTATGCTCCAAATTTTTGGATTAATTTCCTACAAGTCTACTAGAATAGCTCTCAACTTTTCTTTTAGAAGGTTTCCTGTTTAATTGGGAACATTTATCTTTCAGTTTCTACTTTTTAAGAGAAAAGAATTTAGAGATAACAGTTACTCTCACAGTGCCACAGTTGTTGAGGAATTACTTGCAGACCAGCTTCAGCAGCAGGGGAAGGAATTTGAACGGCAGCCTATACATGTCTTAAGGCTAATTGCTGGGGAATCATAGGGTGCCTGATGTATACATGAATGAAAACATCTCAGTGTACCTCATAAATAAATATTATCTGTCAATCAAAAAGATGAAATACAAAGGTGAAAAGTGTAAAAAAGACATTTCTAGAAGTCTTTGTTGGTGAAAGTCACCTCACCGTTATCAATTAACTGCTGAAAAGTTTCTCTCCATGTACATTCAGACAACATGGGTGAAGGGAGAACCCAGAGGCACAAGTGCATCTCCTGAATTCCACACACATTCCTCCCTACCGTAGGTGTAAAAACATGTGCAGGCCAGAGTCCATACCCTCTGGCATCATGATGACCCCTTTCATGCACTTTAGATCCTGGGCATGAGAAGCCCAAATTTCCCTGGGAATAAACATAACTTCCAGTACCATAGAATCATTGATGTGTCCTCTAAAAAAAGTATGGCCCTTCCAGGGACCAGGCCCATGATAGGTAGATCTGTGTATTCCTGCTGCTGGGAAAGGAACAGACATCTCTGACGTAATGTATATGCCACATTATAAGGCTGTGTTCTTGTTCTTTCAAAGTCTTACCCTAGTCTAGCAATTCTGCTTTGATTTATACCAAATGCCTCTAATTTGAAAGAAAAATAGAAACTCTGTTTCCAGATGGTGGGTTTTGATGGGAACAGCAGATCCTATGCTCATGGGCCATGCTCACCTCTTGAGTCATGGAGTGAGTCCCTGCAGGAATGCTATGATGTGAAGCCATCCACAGACCCAGCCTTAGGTAAGAAGGAGAGCCGCAGGCAGGAAATTCAAACCCAGGTGTTGCCTGGAGAGGTTCCTGTGTGTGTGCGTGAGGAAGAATCACTATCCTTCCAAGACAATCAAGTTTTCAGTGGGGGATTGTTCTTTTGGGGTAATGATTTGGTATCAGGGACTTAGCACTTGGCCTCCCACAGGCAGCAGGAGCTGGATCATCCTTGCTGAGTGGGATTCACGCTGTTGGGCCCATGCATAGCTTCTTTCTTTGCCACCACAGAGACCTTGACTCTGTGCCCCTAGTGTGCTCCCACTAATTCCAGAGTGCTAGTGACAAAGACCAGCTTCAGCCAGGTCACTGCATGATTTGTCCACTTGGTTGAGGCTTCTCTTTAGAGCTACACTACATCTTTTTTCCCATACTCCCTTGGATCAAATTATAAGACTGCTTTCACCTCAGCCTGCACTTACTACAGCCCCCTTTCCCGCTTGCGGCCCACTCAAGTTTTGCAGTGTGCTGTCTACCTGAGGCCTTGTTCACTTGATCTAGCAGGCACGCACATTCGGCACAGCATCTGTGATCAGAGCTGCTACTGGGGGAGCTTATGATAGTCAAAATTTATTCTCTGAGAGCCATTAGATTTCTGCAGAGCCAGATGGCCAAATTAAATGAACATGTGATAGAGATTGTCTATATTATGCTGCCGTAACGAATTATCACAGACGTGATGTCTTAACACAACACGAGAGCATCATGTCACACATCTGGACCCAGAAATCCAAAGTTAACATGCTATTTGTTATTTCCTGTGGCAGCTCTAGTACAGAATCGTCTTTGCCTATTTCAGCTTCCCATCATATGTCTCCAGTTCCCTGGCACCTCACTTCCTGTACTCTGGTCTTCTCCTCTGTTTGTCACTAGGTTAGGGTCCATCTGGAGAACTCAAGGCAAATATCACTTCAATATCCTTAACTACATCAGGAAAGATCCACTTTGCAAAGAAGTTCACATTGATAGATTCCAAGGACTCTGATGCAGACATATTTGGGAATGTGGGGTGGTAGAATTTAATGCACCTTATCATCACTCCTGGTTCTTCAAGAAGCTGAAGAAAGTCAGTAATCACTGTTGTTCCTTCAGAGCATGTGGTCTATGATTTGCTATCTTGACCAGAGTCTGGGAAGGAACAACTTTAGAGAATTATCCTCAGCCTTTCTCACTGAAATAGCTCTGACTTCTCTCGCCAGCAAACCAATGTGGGGAGTGTTCCAGTTGTGAATTACTTCGACTGAGTGTATACACAGAAAATGACCAAGGGGTGTTTGAGACCTGGACTTGATTGAGAACTAATATATTAGTGCTTCACTCTTCCTCAGTACACATCATCCATAATTAACCATGGGTCTTTTAGGGACAGACTGAGAGCATCATTAGGGGATATACTTTTGTGGTGTCATAACATCCCTTCTAGGAATGTGGCTCCTTCAGTCAAAAGACTCTAATCCTGAAATTTCCCTTGGGTTTAGGAAATGATCAAGAGATAGTGAGTTTTTGAGACAATTGCACTTGTCTCAAAACCTTCTCCAGTTTGGCATGCTTTGGTTGTAGATGTGAAATGGCATTGTTCTTGGCTGGCCTTCTAGTTCACCTCTAGAGGTATAATCCTCTAGTAACCACAGCATGGGCCACACCGTGGAATGCCTCCTTCTTCTTGCCAGTCATGGTACTTGTGAACTCTTGGATTCTGACAGTTTTGTGCTACTGCAAGGCCGTTATGACTCTGAGGTGCCATCATTTCTGTGCATGAGAGAGGCCTCATCTGGGACAGCCTCTCTGACCACCATCCCTACTGCAGGGGCCACCTCTAAGCTTTTTGGTGATGCTGCTGCCATCCTCCCAGTTGAGTCCTCTAGGTCATGGTGAGCAACACGTCCTCCGGGTCCCTCGTGAGATACACCCTTCCTGGGCCTCCAATCCAGCATGCTCCCCCCACTGAGCTTTTTATTCCTCCATCCTGTACCTGACTGAGTGCCTCCGACATTTCTGCCTTGCTCAGCGTTTGCCAGTACCTTTCTGGGTTCCTCAGAGTCATGTTAGCCATGAGTTTATCTATTCTCTTGATCTTGCCAGGATATTAAATCTCCTTCCCTAAGAAATGGTCTTTCTATCAATAAAACCTTGCCTGTCCAATCCTAGCCTTCTTCACAAACAATTCTTCTAGTATCCAGCCAACACAAACATTTCACCCATACATATTTTCTCTTGTAGTAGAAGATTTTGTCCAATCACGATCAGTGACACCCGCCATAATTAGGTTCCATCGAATTATAATAATTAGGAACAGTCTGCCTCTCCTCTACCTATCAAGATGGCATCTTCTTCACGATGGACTGAGAACTTGTCCCACATCCTCATTTTATACACTCTCCTGGGCCACTCCAAGTACATCTTTTGTTGATGTATGTTTTCTGGGAAGCATTCACAAAGATAAGCTTATTAGTAGAAGAGATTTATTGAAGGAAGAATTGGGAAGGGCAGATGTGTTTTCAGACCAGGCCGTACTGCTGACATCTGAGGAAGGAGGAAGGCAAAGAAGGAGGCTGCAGTGCTGCATTAATGAAGTTTTGGCTAAGCTCACACTAAGTCCATGGGCCCAGACCACTCCTGCTCTGTGGATGGGCAGTGAACGGAAGAGGTCCAGGATCAAGGGAACAGGTAGATACGCTGTCTACGGAGTGAGCAGCACTTTTCCACAGCTGCCACAGCAATTAGAACTAGGATGGGTGAGAAACATAATTTTGCACTGGAGCAAAACTGGGTGTGAGCCCTTGCACTTTAACCTTGGACAAATTTTAACGTTTTTGTCTTTTTTAGCTGTAAAATAACAATATATGTTTCTTAGTGTTGTGGTGAGTATAAAACATAATAATTTAGGTACAGCTTCTAGCATGGTTTTGACATGTAAATATTAGTTCTTTTAAGTGCAGGGATACAAAAGTCTTTAAGAAAACGGAGTACATTATAAGTTCTGACTTTCATAATAGCTACTTGTTTTGAAAGTTATGAACTATTCCTCATAATTTTAAGCATAATGTCCAATTGAAACAATGACTTTTAGTACATGAAGAATTCATTCTTTTTTTGGTCTCACTACGCAGTTCAGGCTGGCCTTGAGTTCTCTTTGTAGCCCAGGCTGATCTCACACTCACAACAATTCTCCCGCTTCAGCCTCCTGAGTGCTGGGATTACAGGTGTGTGCCATCATGCCCGGTTATAACTTATTCTTGTTTAGTGGTTGTTTTCAGAAATTATAGTTTCATACTTATTACTGAGTGTAACATAAGAGACTTTAGTATAAAACTGTATACACTTTTATCTTCAAGATTTTTGGCCTAGTTTCTTGGGTTTCTAAGAATGTGAGTTCTAATATTTACCTAAAAATGTTTCATTGAAATTAAGGTGAATATTTTATAACAATAAAAATTTGAAAATCATATATTATTAGTTACATGATAGAAATCAATCCTTTTATACTGAGAAGAATTTTAAAATCAAGAAGGCAAGCATAATGCACAAATACTGCTTTTTCCCATTATAATAATGGTATAGTGGGAAACATGGTGGGAACTCACTCTAAACAATGACTGACTATGTCCACTGGTGTCCAAAGGCTGGGAATTATTTGCCAGAGTCTGAGACTGAGAGGTTCCCATTGGAATGAGGTTATGGGGGGGTGAGTAGAATTCACACAGCTAGATTTTCTACAAAAGAAGCAGTTAGACTGAGCAAAAGAGCCTTTTTTATTGGTTTATGAAAGAGAAAAATAGCTTTTGGAGAACAACTGAAGTTATTTATACTATTTTACTGATGGCCTCGTTTGGAGGTTCACTTGGAAAAGCTGAAATCATGCAGAGAGGGGTCAACCATGGTTAAATTTTCCTCCCTCCATTTCATTCCCTCTCTCTTTGTTCTCTGTGATGAGAAGAACTTTGCACTGGACAGCAGATTGGGTAGGACTAGGAAAAGCTGGACTGAATACCAGCTCTCATGGGGTCTTGCATCTTTGGCCATAACGTGCTGAATCTCCTGTTTCCTTCCCTTTCTGCGACACCCACGTTCTCACCCACATGTACACCTAGACGTGTTCAAGGGATGTGTACAGTTATAGTAAGTATCTGAATAAACCATCCTCAAAACACTACAACTAAAATATGTAATTTTAGGAGAAAGTTGGAAAAAGACCACTGTAATCAATTGTTTATGATTTCTTCTAAATGTAGAGTTGTGTTAGCATGATAGTGGTAGATTAAACCCAAGATCAAGAGAGTGAGTATCCGTGCTGTCTTGTAATGACTGCATAAGAATTATGGTCAGTTCTTTCATATATTTGAAGGGTTTCATGAATCAGATGCAACCAATCTTAGAATAATTGAAAAACCTTTCCTATCTCTTCTCTACCTTAAGACCCATGTTTGATTACCTCGACTGTCCTTATTCAGTGTCAAATAAAGGGCAACTACTTGACATTTCTTGTTTGACATAAACTTCTTGTCCCTTCCCACACTTCTTACTGGAGGCAAGATGGTGCATGAAAGTGGGTTGCTGAGACTCTAATCCCCTTGGCTCTCAAGCAGCATGGAGCCAGTGTCTGGACTGGTGGTTTTTAGTATGAGCAAGACAGCACAGGAGAAAAAAAATGGCAGAGAAGTAAGCTCTAGCAACTCAGCTTCTCCCAGACAAAGTGGCTAGCATGGGGAAAACAATAGGACCAAAAAGAATTTCCGAGAGACTTAAAAATGTCCTTCTCCCTTCTGCTTCTTCACTTCTCTCCAGAACTGGTCCAGGGGGAACCTTTCAGAATTCTTCTATCTGAATAGATCACACTAAATTATATTCAAAAAAAGAAACCAGCCAAAGGAATAGGAAAAACAAATGGAAAGTAAAGACCGATCAGAAAGACGCTGGACGGGATCAGTGAAAATTTTTTGTGAACACATTTTTGTGGATTCAAAAGTTCAGTGAAGCAAATCTGCTATAAAATGGAATTCAAAGAAAAGATTTATGACTGCATAGCCAGTGGTTTCTAGAAGAGATCTGCTGCCACCCGTGGTTAAAGAACCACACGAGGGAGCAGGCCCTAGGGCAACGCTGGCCTGCAGTGTGGTCCTCAGCAGTAGAATCAATATTCATGTCTTTCTTTTGATGCCCAAGGTCCTGCTCAAAGGCTATTGAATGGCTGCAGAAAACCCATCCAGCGCTGCTGCACTCAGCACCAGAAAGAGCATGAGCAAAGCTTTCATCTCGCCTCTGCCAGCAGCACACAGGACAATGCATTCTGTTCATCAGAGCTCAACGACGTGTGAAGCCCTGACGGGTGCTACAGATGGGAGCCTTCAGCTTTTCTGTCTTTCTGGTATAAGGCAGCAAGCAGCTAGAAGGAGTGTGAGGAGGGCCAGTGTGTCAGGTCAACCAGAAAGTATTTAAGAGCACAGTAAGGAAAAGAGTACAATCAACAGGATGGGGCTAAGTTTTGTAAAAGAGAAAAGGGAAGAGGTTACGTATAAATGCAAGAACTCATCTTTGTTTCTAATAGGTAAGAGACAAGACTTCCATGTTTTTTCACACCACTGGCCCCAGAATAGAATACGAATGCAGCATCTAAATAAGCCTCAGCTCCTACCCATTATATATGACACACCCTTACGTCACCAACAATGTGCTGTGAAACAGCCATTGAAAAACCCCTTCTAGAGAATAAGAAATTTAAGTGTGAAATACTGTTTTTCAATGTTTATCAAAATTATAAGTTAAAATAGTCTAGATATTCATTACATGTGCATAGTTGCATATATACATAATGGAATATTTATACGGATATTAAGGGAAGCATTTTTTTAGTGACAGCAGTTTTGAATTGATTTGTGTGCCATCACTAGGGATTTGGCAAAATAAGCTATGCTGAAGACATGTAGAATAATATGCAATAGTCAAAAGTACGCAGTAGCTTATGTGTACCAACATACAATGGTCCCCAAGATCCACAAAAAAAAAACTAGATGAAAATAATTTGTACTAAGAAGAAGACAGGTCATGGCATATTGTTGTGTCTAGAGTCTGTGCAGATCCCCTCTCCTCGGGCCTGTTCTGGGAAGCTGACTGTAAGAGCCGCACTAGTGACCCCCTTTCGCTCTGGCTTCCTGTTAGCTTGTATCATTAGAGACCACTGAGAAGAGATTGGAGCAAGGCAGGAGAGAGAATCCAGGGTGTTACTACCTCTTATAACATTTAATCACCAATCTTTTCCCCTGTGGGTTGCAGTGAAGTAGATGTAGGGAGTTACAGCCTCTTACCTAGTTTATAGATCTAACTACTTCCTATATACAAAGCCTTTAACTGGAGGCCTGACTTACGACTGTGTATGAGGATGCCTCTCCCAATATTTTTTGAGTGGGACCTTGCTACTTCTCAGGCTGGCTATTCTAGGAAAAGGAAAATGCTTTTCTCTGGGGCTAATTATTGTATAGCTAGATTTAAATTGTTGCTAATACACAAAGATGAGAAATACTCCTCTAGGAGGCTATTCAGAATGAGGAGTTATGGAAATTCAGCGACTCCTCCCTGGGGTCTTCCCAGAGAGGGCCTAGTGGATCTGCGGACCCATGCCTTGGTTGCTGCCCCAATCTCTCAATGTATGGGTGATGAGGGCAACACGTGAAAATTGATTTTTTGTTCCATGGAGGGAAGGTCAAGTGAAAGAGAATACGCTATTGTTCTTTTTTTAAAAAAAATTCTCTTGACCCGGGGGCATGCGCAATAGGGCCTGATGGCGCGAGGCCGGTGTGCGTGCGTGCGTGCATGTGCCTGCGTGCGCCCGGAGAGGCGTGGCCTGGCGGAGGTTTATGTTAGCGTGCGGTCTTCGCTGCAACTCGGAGCCTGAGATACTATTCAAAAACTAAACTTTGGGGCTCGGGGGAAGATGGCGACCAGGTGAGCAGCAAGGGAGCGAACCTCCTTAATAACCACCACCAGCTTGAGACAGACTTGGCGAGCGTGAATGCCGGGACCTCGGCTGGGAAGTTTAAACTGGGCGTATTTCTCTGAGATGCCGGGGGAGATGTGGTAAGGCGGACCAGGCTGCCGGGGCGAGACGTGGGAAAGCCCCAGACACTGGAAGCCAGGGACGATCCAAGCGGGGAGGAAGCTTGGCTCGGTCCAAGAGCCGTGGGAGCGCAGCCGAATCGGTCCCTCCCGCCTCCCGAGCCGGCGCAGCCCCCCGGCGACTCCCGACAGAGATCGGCTTGTTAGCGGCGGAGACGCCCGGCAATCCCACGCTTCGCGCGTGTCGGGCGGGCCGCGCGGAGGGCCCCAAACACCGGGAGTGAGAAGGAAGATTTGCTGGGTCCTAACGCCCTGAGAACACAGACAACTCGGTCCCTCCCGCCTCCCGAGCCGGCGCAGCTCTCCGGTGACTCCCGACAGAGATCGGCTCTCTGGCGGCGGCAACACCCAGCGGTCTCACGTTTCGTGCGCATCGGGCGGGCCGCGCAGAAAGCCCCAAAGGATAGACTGGCACCTTGGAACCTTCATGCCTGCAGGGACTCCAATAACTGGTGAGATATCGGCGCTCGCGACCAGATCACCGAGTGGGGGAGGAGATCCATCCCTA
>PVLD010010269.1:0-71733 GCA_004027595.1 Dinomys branickii
ACTCAGGACCCTGCGCTTGCTAGGCAAGCGCTTATTCCACTGAGCTATATCCCCAGCCCCCCAGCGCTTATTTCTAAGCAAGCCCGTCTGCCACCCAAAGGGAGGGCACAGCTCTGAACCAGTCTCTGAGGTCAGATCCTAGCCTGACCTTCTTCTAGCCATAAGACCCTAGCTAAGTTTCTCTAACCTCCCCATGCCCCCGTTTCCTCATCTGTAAAGTGAAAAAAAACAATGAAATTTACCTCAAGGGGTGGCTGTGAAGACTGAATGAGGTACCCAACAAAGGGCAAGCACCTGGCGCACAGGCGCCTCAGCATAGCTGCCTCGTGTCCCTCCCAGTGAACTCACTCAGCCTCCCTTCTCTTACTGTCAACTCAGCATTTGGAGAAATAGAGACAGGAAAGCCCCACTATGGTGCTGCCCTCAGGAGGTCCTCAGTAACTGAAGGATGCTGGCTCTGAGTACCAGTCAGTGACGGCTGAGCGTCCCTGCCAGGAGAAGAGCTCCCAGCCAATGATGGAGACCAGATGTGCGGGTGCAATGGTATTCCCAGGCTCTCGCTAGAGCCCTGTCAGGCCAGGTCACCATGGAAAACTCCGCAGGTCAACTTTGCTGCATACAAGTGTGCGGGCTGCACAAGGGAAGGTGTGGACTGGAGGCATGCCACCCATGAGGCGGCTGTTGCTCAGCCCCAGCCTGGTCATGCCATGGAGGATGAAGGGACTGCTCTTCCCTTCTTTCCAAAGTCCCAGAAAACCAAATATTTAAGTGAGATGAATGGCCTCCATTTTGAAATGTTAACAGTTAACTCAAAAGTGTTGGAAACACTGCACTGGTGAAGCAAAGCCCATCTCAGGCCAGTGTGGCACAAGTTGTGAGTCAGGGAGACTGTGTACACCAACACTCGTGGACTCCTTGGTCAGCAGCCGGCCCTTGGAAACTCTCTAAAATCTTGGTGAAAAAACAGAGCTGGGACCATTGGCTTTTTGAGCTCCTTGGACAACCTTCTGTCTTTGACAGTTTCCACCAATTAGGCCAGCTAGCCATGTCCCTGGTATTACACGTCACTTCCAGTCCCCACTCTCCATTGATATTTATTTCTAAACAAGCATTTATATCATGCTATTTGTGGGGTTTGTTTGAAGCATTTTCTGTACTATCTTATATAATCCTTTTAATCCCCTTAGACCTTGATAAGTGGGGAAACTGAGGTACAAGAACTTGCACAAGGTCACACAGCCAGACAGTGAATGTGATGGGGCCAGCCCCATGCAGAGAGTTCAGAGTTGGTGCTTGTAATCATCACTCTACTCTGCTTCTCACCAGCCACCTAGGCGTTCACCAGCCACTGCCTCTAGGCAAAATGACCCTCACCTCTCCCTGAACACATGTGAACCTGCTTGTATCTGCAAAAGTCAGAAACCAGACAGAGCCAGGACTCTCAGGAGCCAGCCAGGGTCCCAGGAGCCAAACGCCACACTCATGGCTGGGGGTCTACTGTTAACTAAAGAGCACCCAAGACCAGACCTAGGGTCCAAGTCTTCTGTCTTCTTCACCCACTTTGCATGGAAGCCATGCACTGAGCTGGCAGTGCCACCTGCAGACAGTCTGGATCCGCTCTACTATCCAAGGCCAATCCAAAGCCCTGAGCTCTGGTGCTCAGAAGACCTGGCACCACTCATTCCTAACCAACAAACTGACTCCTGGTTACAAGCCGCTGGGCCCCAGGTCAACCTAGTGACTGTAAAATGCCAGATAATGCTTGCTTTCATTCCATAACACACACACACATACACACACACACACACACACACACACACACTTGGCTCCCAGCAGCCCAAGGCACATGGGGAGATGGGTGAGCACAGAGAAAAGAAGGCAGCTGCAGTACTGACCCCAGCACCTCGCGTAGCTCAGACAGATGCAAAGCAGATGCTCTGGGGACCCTGGAGACAGCCCCCAGGACCCTCCCCATTACACTGCCCGAGTGCCCTGTCAAGAGCAATGGCATCTTTTCCCAACCCACAGGGACATTTAGAAGATTAATTAGATGAGCCCAGCAGTCCTTGAGGCTCTCCAGGGAACTGGGTGAATACATCACGCCTGTCACGAGCTCTGAAGGATGTGCCTCTGGCCAGGTCTTTGATCGATGCTGTACAGGACAACTGAGTCAGACAGGCTGGGCCATTGCAGCCCCCAGCATCTCAGCCTGACAGTGCTGATGGTGCACACATGGCCCGGGCACTCCTGTTTCAGCCAGTCAGCCACAATGCACGGTCTGGCAGCAGGGTCAGGAGGCCGAGGAGCTGCTCCGGATGGTCCACTTCTTGCTACAGCCTTAGGAGTCCAGTTCTGAGCGGCCCTCCTCCTGGAAGCCCACCTGGCCCTGCTGGCCCATAGTGAGCTCTTTTGCCTCCAAAACAGTATTACCTACCCCTGGCCTCTCACCATGTGCTGTCCTGTTTGAGGATAAAACTTTAAAATATCGTTGATTAAGCACTGAGTATGTGCTAGGAACTATATTAAGTGCTTCACATATATTATACTTATACATATATTATACTTCACACTGATTATACTCATATTGTACTTCATATCTATATATTACTTGACTCCGTCCTCATCACTGTCTGAAGTGGGCATGACTATACCCATCACAGAGGAGGAATTGGCAGCTTGGTAATAACATGTGTAGAGCAGCAGCATGTCCCGCCTTTCCATTTTCCTTTGCACGGGACTCTGCATCTTCTCAAGAGATGACGAGCTCCTTCGTGGCTATAGAGACATTTACACTTTCTTCTGTCCCCTGAGTAGGGACCTGCTCACCATCAGAGGACTGTTATCATATTTCAAGCAACTGGCTTTAATTAACCCAGAGGTGACATTAATGAACAAAAACCTGGCTGGCCAAGAGGGCAGCTGACCTTATGATATGAATCCTTGTGTGTGCTCTGTAGTAACTTAATTACCAAGAAAAGTTCCTGGTTACATCACAGGTTAATTACCAAGAATGTTTACCAAAATATTTTCCTTCCTTCCCCTCAGTCATAACTGAAGCTCCGAGGAAGCAATGTGTTGGGCTTAAAATGACCCCAAACATGTAGTAGGGCTGAGCTGGAACTCCTCAAGTTAATCACCAGCCAAGGGCACAGGGGTCATGTTGGGGGCCAGGGAGGCTGTGCTGGCTCCAGAGAAAGTGACCCGCGGGAAAAGCACACAGGCCTCACCTTTGGTAGCGTAGGCTTCGGCAGTCATGCGCAACCTGTATGGAGAGATGGCCGTGAGGGGCAGGTCATCGAGGCCCACCCGGGCATAAATGTTCAGAGCTTCTTTATAATCTCCTTCCACATAATTCAACTTGGCCATGATCAGACTGGATTCTTGTAGGAATTCTGACTAGAAAGAAAAGGAGAGAAACCATTTTCCTACGATATTGGGCATGATGCTCCCTCAGGACCCAGCTACCCACTGTCACACACCCCGTAACGCCTCATAAGAGAAGGTAGACACGAAGGCTCCTAACAGCATTTTCACAATAGCTAAATGTTCCAAACAACTATGTATGGCTATGTAGGACAGCCGTACACTGGAATATTACTCGGTCAGCGTACTAATATAGGCAGAGTACTAATATCTGCTATAACATGGAAGAACGCCCAAAACACTCCCAAGTGAAAAAACTAGTCAGAAAAGGACACAAATTATCTGACCTCATTTATAAGAAATGCCCACAGCAGTCAAATCTATAGAATCAGGAAGCAGATCAGTGAGTGCCTAGGGACAGGGGCTGAAGCAGTGAGAGGTAATTGCTAATGGCTACAAGGTTTCTTTTAGGGATAATGAAAATGTTCTAAAGCTGACCCTGGTGATGTTTGTACAACTTCATAAACATAGTAAAATCACTTGAAGTGTACACTTTAAATGGGTGAATCATATAGCAAGGAACTTATATCTCAGTGAAGCTGTTGTGCAAAAACAAAACCAAGCCCTGCATCTCCCCTAGGCTGGGCCAAGGATGAAAGGAAAGCTTCCTTTGTAAAACATGAGCAATGTCAGCACTGGCTGACAAGGGAAAGCTGCCCCCAGCATGGCACACACAGGCTGCGGCCCAAATAACTCAAGGACAGGTTTTCCATGGGTACAAAGTGAGTGCCTGCTTCCTTGCCGGAGCAGACTGTTCCCACTGAGTGGCAATTCAAGCTTGGGAAACCAAGGCTATGACCCAGCGTTCCCTTTCCTAAGGCTGGGGACTCGGCCGGCTCTGAGACGGCTCACCTTCCTCCCCACCCCTCAGTCCACCCCGCCAGCCTCTTCCTCCACCCTGCCCTTCCTCATGCCTCATCAGCTGAGGACAGAAAAGATGACCCAGCCATCTAGACAAGGAAACACATCCAGCACCCTGCCTAGGCCTTCTGGGAGTGCAAACTACTGAGGCTTCATGTCTCAGCTTGTAGAAGTGCACTGCAAAGCTGCACCACTGTGTAATGGGCAGCCTGGACAGGTGGGCATCAAGACACAGCGGCCCAGGCAGAGCAGCCACGCAGGCCATGGTGGTAGCTCCCAGGCATCTCCCGGAAGAGAGCAGGGAGAATGAAGCACAGCAAAAAGGGCTGAGGAGTGGCCCCAGGGAGAGGACACTATGCAAGAAATCCGAATAGCATTTGCAGACAGCAACCAAAGCACACTAGAGAGAGGAGAAAAGGAGCTCTGAACAGAGCACCATGGGCTTCTCCACCACTGAAGGGACAGGCCAGGGGAAAGGGCCTTGACAAGGCTTCTTGGGAGACTGCATCCGCCCGCTTCTCTGGGCCCTCCAGCATCTAAGAAGCACCGCCATAAGCAAGCTGGAGAGGAGGGGAGAACAGGGTCAGTGCAGAACAGGGACGGAGCTTCGGTTTGGGAAGATAAGGAGTCCCCAAGATGGAGGGTGGGGACGGCTGCATAACAGTATGAATCAGATTAACGCCATTGAGCCGTGCAATTAAATGATGGTTAAATGGTCAGTTTTATATTATGTACCTTTTACCACAAGAAAAAAAGAAAAGTTAAAAAAAAATAGAAAAGGAAACACTGTCCAGATGGAAAATCAGCTTGGAGAAAATTACAAGTCCAGAGGCACAGGATGGAGCCCTGGGAGGAACCTGCTGGGCAAGTCCATCCGCAGCGGCACAGTCAGGAAATAGCTTAGCCAGGACCAAGGCCATTAGGCTGCTGGGAGAGGCGGGAGGGAGAAGAGCCCCATAGAGAGTCCAGGGCTGCCCTGCGCATCATGAGCAGAGTTTTCAGCCCTGAGTCAGAAGCCAGACCTCGCTTCTAGTCTGGGGCTCTTTCTGTTACCCTGCTCTCCCCATGCCCAGAAGGCTTCAGACTGATGGTCAAGGAAACAGGAAGTTTCACAAGAGCCAGTGTGAATGGGGCAACACATTTGCTCAAAAGCTGTGCAACTTGGGACATTCTTTATAGAGCAGAGGAAACTAGGAAACAGCAGCTGGAGTGAACCTTCAGTAGACCCAATAAAAGAGCAGCAAGTGACAGTTGTCTGGGGTGTTTCAGTTTGAGCTTAACATCACCCTGAGCTACACAGGTCGATAGCTGAGAAACATGAAGGTCAGAGAGGTAACAGTAACTTGCCAAGATCACATAGCTTATGAAGCCAGAACTGGGGCTCAAACTCCTCCAGAATTTTAACTTGAAATCCAACACTCTCGCTACCACACTGAGGATGGAGCGCAGAGAATGGTGAAATAAATGACAGTTTTTCAGGATGAAAGTGAGGGGTTAGGAGCAGGAAAGCACTGAGCTAGGTGTCAGTCACAGCGTCTCTCCTTCCAGGACAGTTGGGTCTGACTGGCCGTCACTGTGAGTCGTGGCCCTGGGAGGCTCCTGTCCCTCCCTGTCTCCTGCTGACCTAGACCACCACCAGTATCACGGGAAGATCCTTGGAGGAGAACCACTGGCATGCAGACAATGGCTCCCAACTCTGAGCTAGTGTGACCTGGGCCTGGAGTAGGAAGAGCAGCAAGGTGAAGACCCGGGTTGTAGGGTCTTATAAACACGGCTCAGGGCCTTATAAACACGGGCTTCCCTTGAGCCAGCCTCCAGGGCTGTGTCTAGCACAGAGAGACGCTCAGACACAGGACTATCTTCGCAGGAAGCTCTATTAGGGCTTCCAGGAGCCTGTACCATGTAACTCACAGGCATCAATACTAGCTGAGTCCAACCGTGCCCAAGCCCTCAGTCACAGCAGGGCTAAAGAGGCAGCCAGAGGAAAGACATCTTAGGATGAAGGCTCACGGACACCCCTCCAAAGCCCACCCCACTCAAACCTGTAGACACGAGCCACCGAGAGGGAAGGTACCACCCCAAGGTCACACAGCAAAGTTAGGATCAAGCGTAAGTTTCCCATATAGATGCAAAATACAAAGCCAAAGAAAATACGGCTTCAGAGGGCGAAGGAAATATGTACCAATGGACAGAGAAAAGGCCAAAGAAGTAGCCCTAGAGGATTCTGGGATGGGAAGAGAAGAAAAATGAAAACTCGTCAATTAAAAATAAAAAGTCAGAGCTTCAAAAGTTCACCGAAGACTATCTGTGCTCCATGGAAAGTAGACCCTGGGGAAAAGCAGGGTTCCAGAGAAGATGAGCAGGATGGAACTGGGATGCAGAGGCCACCTCAGCAAGAGTGACCTCAGACCCATGCAGGCCAGACCTCAGGGGGGAAGTGCCCACAGCCAGGAAGTGAAAGCTGATGGGGCAGGGAAGAGGGACAGACAAGCAAAAGGCAAAGGGGGTGGGACTCGCAAGAAGCAAAGGAGAGGATGGGAGCAGAAAGGGAGCTGCGTGTAAACGGAGATGGCAACCAGAGCAGAGAGCAGAAAGACAGCGTCTGAGACCTCCATGCCAGGGGGTGAGGTCCCTGCTCAGGCAGCAGAAGTTCCCAGTTCCCACCCGTACCGAGGCAGGCCCAGGCCCGTTGGCACCAGGATGAAACCTGCACAGCTGTGGGCCACAGCAGCCTGTTACATTCATGAGCCGCGTGATTCAGGAGGAAACTGCACTTGTGACACTCACATCTAACTTCTCTCTTTTCTAGAAGGGGTGAAGTAACAGCTTTACCTCAAACACTGCATGAGACAGGTGCTCCTGTTGGGGAGGATGTGTCCCTGAGGACTCTTATCAGGAAGGCCCCCCTAGATGCTTCACAGGTAGGCTTAGGGTTGCCACATTAGCTGTGCAGACAGCTGGCCTGCTTCTAAGAGGATGTACAGATGCACCCCAAACCTGGCCACTCCATCTCTGGGCATCTTTTCCAACCACACACCATCAAGGAGATGATGACAACCCCCCCCCCGCACTGTCCCCACTTCATCTCAGATGCCCATGGTACCTTGAGGTTCCCTCGGTCCAGGGCGGCAGTCAGATGCTTGCGGACCTCAGTCAGCTGGGGCCTGGGGCCTCGGGGACTGGCACCCTGCCTCAGGGGGTGCTCCTTCAGGTACTGCTCCAACTTCGACTCCCCAAGGAGAAGTTCTGCCATGTCATCTGCAAAACAGAGTGAGAGGCTACAGGGGAAGCTGCAAGGACCTCAGAACTCCCCACGCCAAGGCTCCAGCCCCCGGTGAGGCTTCTGGAGCCTCATAACCTTAGATGGGGTCTGCGTGGGTGCCATCTTACAGTGAACTAGGTTCACTACATGGGATATTCCAGCAGCACTGGCTTAAGCACTCAGTCATTCCTTTGTCACACACTGACTGACCCCAGAAAGATGGGTACTTAATAGCATGGAAAGTGTTCAAATTCAATAGGGAGAAAAGAAAGCTGTCTTATGATAGTAAGTCATACCATGACCTTATACAGCATGCACAAAACCCAAATACAATGTATTCCCGAAGGCTTGGCGTTAAGATCTCCTGGCTCTTCTATGTCCTGTGGCCTCCTACACAGACAGGAGCTGGTGGAACTTCTGTAAGGTCAGACTCCTAAAGCAGGTCTGTGTCAAAACCATGCAGACACATCTGGGAATGTCTGTAGGAAATATTTACTCCTAAGACAACATGTATGACTTAAAGTGTTGTAAATGTCCTGTTGCCCGGGTTGGCTTGTTAGTTAGAATAAATGGTTCACCCTAGGAGCAGGTCATTGGAATCCACATACCCAGATCCATTCTGAATGAATGCAGAACTGTTCATACATTAGCCTGAACATGATCTAGTTTTCCTGTAATGTTCAGAACATAACTGTTCTGTTATGTTCAGAACATAACTGTAATTAAAATATAAAATCAGTTTATAAAGGTTTGGTCTATGTCTCAAACCCATGATAGCAGCTGCTGCTGTGGTCCAAGGGAGACCTCAGCAGGAGCTAGTAGGCACAATGGATGTTCGCTTATCTATAGCAATGGTGGTGAACTTATGGCATGCATGTCATGGTATTTTTAAGATTAAAGATGTTAATGTATGAGTTATGTTTTTCCAAATGAAAACTTCAGTATTCAGGTTTAATTGTAATGTTGGTACTTGGTAATGAACAAGTGGGTTTGGGGTTACAGTTCGGTCATTCATCACTAAAATGTTTGCCATCACTGATCCGTAGTAACACTGTGGCCCTAGGAAAGAGAACCAATTTGCCTATTATGCAGGCAGTTCAAAATTAATTCAAACAGTAATCATGAGGACCTGCTGAGATTTGAGGCGGACAGCTCCCCAAAGGCACTGGAAGAGCCTTGTCCAAGGCTTCATGTGAGTCAATCCAAACTGCTGTCTAGACGCCTCAGCAGTGCTTTGTCTGTGGACAGGAAGCTAAAACAATCTCTTGGAGATAAGACCTAGATTCCTGAGAAGAGCAAACTATACCAGAGCAAGCTACTGTGCTCAAAAATTCTTTAGATGGTCAAGAAGAAAAGGCAAATGTCCTATAAGATGGAAAGAAGACCAATGGCCTGGAGCAGCATCCAGCAGTAGAGGTCGATGAAGCAGTGCCCACCAAGGACACAGGGTACAGGGCATAGCCCACATAAATGAAACCAGCCGCGACACCAGTGGGGTGTGCAGATGCACCCCAAACCTGGCCACTTCATCTTGCCGGTTGGGGAAGGTTACCTTCATCAAGCAGATAAACATCCAGCAGCATTTCCCAAAGACATGAGCCCTCCTTAAGAAAGGAACTCTTTTCTCATATTACATTTCCTAAAGCCGGGGTGCATTTTATTCTGAGTACCTCTCAATTCAAACTTGTCACATTTCAAGTGGTCTATAACCACCCCTGGGTACAGCTATCATACTAGACAAGAGCGTGGCTGCTGTTTATACAAGTATGTCTAAATATTTCTCTCTATATCTGCCTGACCCCAAAACAGGTCTAAAATAAGTATCATCCAGGATAAACAGAGGAATCTCTGAATAATAGAAATGGGGATATTTTTAAAAATTCTTATCTCTGTAGTTTTAATTATTTATATGGAGCAGAACCATTTTCTATTACATTTAGGAAGAAAAAGGTGACTCTTCCTTAAAAGCTAAGAGTTTATATGTCAGAATATTAATCGTGGTTATTTCTAAGTAGTAAGATTATCAGTCTATGCTGAACGTTTTTCCCCTGTATATCTTAAATTTCCAAAAAATAAAATAGAACATGGGATTCCAAATTCTAGATGTGAAACCCAGTCTGCCCCTCTATGTCTCTGGCCCAATAACTATACCTCAGTGTTTTGACCCTCTCTGCCTGAGCCAGGATTCCTCTCTCTGCTGCTCCCCATGATCCCACCCCACCCCTTGCCTCCCCAATACCAGACCCCTCGGGCCACTCTGAACCACATCTAGTCAGCTACAGAATCCTCTTGTCTGAGAGAGAAAAACAACAGCAAGTCAGGACCACTGGCATGGACCAGTCAGGACCACTGGCATGTGTTCCAGCCCTGGGACCCTGGGCATGTCCCTTACCCTCTCGGAGCCCCAGTTCTCCATTGAGAAAATGGGAGCCACAGCACTGTGCAGACTCGGAAGAAAGGTGACAAGCTCCCGGGGGAAATGCTCCGGCCCAAGGGAGCACAGCGGTGCCTGGGCTGGTGCACACAGAGGGAGGGGCACACCAGGCCAAGGAACAGCACAAGCTAAGCAGCAGTGCCAGGTCCTGGAAAGTGGTAGGCAATCTCAGGGCACGGCTGGAGAATCAAGCTGGGGTCACAGCAAGGAGACACTGAAGGTTGCCCCCTCAGCCCCACCCTTACAAGATGATGTCCGAAAAATGATGTCCATAGTGCCTGGCCTGGAAAACAGGTCCTGGCATGTCCCAGCCAGCTTACTGGCCCCAGCCTTCGGAATGCCTGGGAACCCAGGGGCACCGTTCACCATGCCTCAGTAAGCACCCACCAAGGTGCCGCAGACCTCTCTCTCCACACACCCCAGCCCAAGCCACCCCAGCTGTGCCCAACCTGGGTGTTCGTTCATCTGCCTGCTCCTTCTAGACTATAAGCAAGAACCTGTGTGCTACTCTCTCAGACTCCCAGGCTGGGCACCATGTCTGGCACAGAGTCATTGCCCAATAAATGGGGAATTAATACACATCCTCCGAGGTCAGACCTGTCACTGCCTGTAGCACTCTACTACTGTCATCCCTGAATATTTATTTCCCCTCTTCCGCTAGTATTAAAATCCCTACATGGCTGCCCAGCTAAAGACCAACCTTCCCCAGGCTCCCTGGTGACAGCTGCTACATCTGACTAACTTACGGCCAACAGGACACACAAAGTAGTGCAGGCCCTGGGCCGCACCCTTGCAGAAAGCGGGTGCACCCTCTGGTTCTTCTTCACACTACACCCAGGCCGGAAGGAGTGCACTCACAACCATCTTAGACCATGAGATGGACACATAACAAAGGAGGCTTGGTCCCCAACCCCTAGGAGCTGCCCTGAGCCCTGGGCTGCTTATGATCAATTACACGCACGGAAACATTAACTTCTATCCTGCTCTTGAGAAGTCGCTGCTATTCTGACCTCTGCTATAAGCGGCCTAACTGCTGTCCTCACCAGACCTCTGGAAGAATGAGCAGGCTTCCTGTAGAGAGCTTCTGTCTGACATCTTAACAACACCCTCCCCAAGTTCACTGGCTTCCAAACAGAGCTCCACAGAAGGCAGCTGAGCCCCTTCAGTTGTTCTGTGACACTGCTGTTACATCCTAGGTGTGCACATTTCTTATTTAGACAAAGGGTGGCAGAGTTAAAAAGAAATGTAAAAAACACTCCCCAAGTGCTAGGCAAGATCTCTGTCCCGTGTGCTTTTCTGATCTCCTGGTGCTGGGGAAAGGCGTCCGATTCCTGATGCCTAGATGAAAACGGAGCCCTGCTCCAGCTGGAACAACCAGGGGGCAGAGAGGGCTGGACGCATCTCACGTGGGAGATGGAGGTTTCCCTCAGGATTAGGAGGCGGTCCCATAGAGGGCCCTGTCTCTGAGGGCCATTCCGCACTACCTCAGCGCTAGGACAGGTGTGCCCATCACCGGGTGGACCGGAGGGGAGACAAAGCTTTCACCGGTATGTGCCAGGGACATGTCTGCATGGTAGATAATGTAGGGAAAGGCATCCCAGGCCAAAGGAACAGACTATGAAAGGCACGATGCAGCCTAGTTGTTTGGATAACTCCAAACACTTGTTCAGAGACAAACCTTAAAGTGCTGGGCAAGGATAAAGAGGACAGTCAGGACTTCCTGCCAGACAAGTAAGGATCAGCTCCTTGGTGCCAGAGTGCTGCATGCTCCACGCAAAGAGCTTATGATCTAACTTGAAACACAGCATGCGGGCTGCAAAGTGATTTTTGAAATCTTAAAAATTTCTAGGCTCCAACTTAATCTCTCAAGCACATTATGTCACCTTTGTTGCCCTTCACAAGAGGTGAATTCCTTTCCACTCACACTTGGGACCAGGCAGGCAGTGCCCAACCTGAGTGTTTGTTAAAAACATCATGAGCGTATGCCAGAGAAACCAATCAGAGGCCGCAAGGCAATCCTAGCGACGAGGGTGCTGGGCAGCCGGACCTCCACTTCACGAGCCCTGACTACACTTGCCCACACCTCTGGGGCTCCCAGTGCACAGTCCACCGGCAACAGGAAGAACGAGGCACCGCCTAACCAGCTTTTACTGCCCACTCATGGGTCGGACAGAGAGGCAGAAGGGAGAAAAGGCACCCTGGGGCATACCAGAACATCAATTCCAGGCGGACTAAAGAATTAAGAACAAAATAACAGAGCTCTGAGTGTTAAAATAGTCTGTCGCTTCCTGCCCAGATGGAGTCATACAGGCCAAATTTACCCTCCCATTTGAAACAACCACAGAAACAAGACAGATGATGTGAAAAGTCAGCTTCATGACACTGGCCATCAGGCGATATAGAATGGAGAGGGAATGGGGACGCTTGAGAGCGTGAGACACAAGGTGAGCCCATGAATGCCGAGAGGGCGTCCACATGTGACACAAGGACGGGGACCTTCCCCTGGAATCCTGCACACAAACTTCCAATCCAGCGATGCTCCCTGCTCGCCCCCGCCCCACCCAGGAGTCACACAGCGGGGCTCTCCCTGGCTGAATAAGGAGCAGCCACTCTAAAGTGGGCCAGGCCACGCAGGAGGTTTGCAGAATGAGAAGACCCCACAGCACACTAGGGAGCGGGGCTTTGGCCTCAGACAGCCTGAAGCCTCAATCCTGGCTCCCTCACTTACCAGCTGTGTGCCACTGGGCAAAACACCTGACCTCTCTGAGGCTTAACTTCCCCAACTGGCTGGGTGTGAAGGTAGATAGCGTAGGCAATAAATGTAGTATGAAGCAGGCACTAAATAAACATTAGCTACTACTGCTGGTATTTTCTTTCCTTTAGGGTCTACCATTTCCCAGAAAAGTTATGGCAGATACTGTGGGGCCAGACAGCTCTATGAGACACAATCCCAGCATCACTGAGGGGCATGCAAAGCAGTCAGAAGATACGAACACTGGGAAATGGTCACCAGCAGCCCAGCCAGACTGAGCTCTTCAAGGGCCGTGCATCCTGCTAAGCACTGACACGATCCTGACAGTCCTGAAAACAACATTAGGATGCTAGGACTATTATTCCCTCCATGTTACAGAGGACAGGTACAAGATGGGCAGCAGTCCACCAAAGGATGCAAGCCGGTCACCCTGGAGCTGGACCTGAGCCCAGGCAGCCTCCCAGCACCATGTATCCAGGAACAGGCACAAACCACCGGAACATCGGCAGCCACAGTGGCCGGGCTTCCCTCTCAACCAGCTGTGTGAACCTGGCCAGCCACTGAACCCCTCTGTGCAGCGGTTGGACAGGTACCTTTGGCGTCTCTGTCCTGCTCTAACTGCCAGGATTGTCAGGGGACCAGAGTGAAGAGATATCTGGGTGCCTTGGGCTGGTTTTACATTTCAGCATTTGAGCAGGGCTGTAGGAGTCCTGGTGATACAAAGGGAGACACAAAGCCCAAAGTGAACAGAGACCACGAGTGAGAACTCTTCACGAGGAGAGTACAGGGCAGCAGCCCCAGGGGCCCATGCTCTGGTCCTGCTCTAAAAACACAATCCCAGGATCCTCGTGGCTGGCACAGCTCAATGCCTGGGGTGCCTGGTCCCCAGGGAAACTGGGCTGTGGCCCTGGTCTTCCCCAGACCCCTCTGCAAGGTAAGAAGCTCACATACAGACTTTTGATCAGGTGTGGGGAAAAAAAAAAACATAAAATTCCTTCTCTGTTCCTGAGAGTACCCGATGCCAACATAAAAATCTGAACCACTCAGTTCTGATGTCAGCAGAGGCATTTAGGTCTATTCAAACCGCTCCTGCTGCGGCTGTGATCCAAGAGGAAAAAATAAACCCCTATTCAAGTAGGAGCTGGCTGTGCTGTGTTCCTTCAGCCTCCCCTTTGTCGCATGGCATCCAGCCAGGTTCTCCATTTCCTAGGTCTCACATGGGTGCCACCCCCCCACTCTCGGCTTCCTGTAGGTAACTCAGCACCTGCAGTACTTGTGACTGCTGTCTTGCCCCGCCCCCAAGAGTGCTGCTAAGAAAACAGACAGGATGACCATACAGTGTCGTCAGGGCAGAAATGTGCATGAGCATCTCCAGGGGACAACTTAGTAATTTCTTCTCTTTTCTTTTTTGAGACAGGGTCTAAGTTGTACAAGCTAACCTCAAAGTCTCAATATTCCTGCCTCAGCTTCCTGAGGGCTGGGATTACAGGTATATACCACCATGCCTGGCTCAACATAGCAATTTCTATACAACACCTTACATAACTGTATCGTCTGACCCAGAAACTCCAGTTCCAGGAACTTACCCTACAGACATATGCACTCTGTGTGTGTGTGTGTGTGTGTGTGTACTGAGAATTAAACCCAGGACCTTCACACTAAGCTACATCCATAGCTTTTCCTTTCTCTCTCTCTCTCTCTCTCTCTCTCTCTCTCTCTCTCTCTCTCTCTCTCTCTCTCTCTCTCTCTCTCTTTCTCTCTCTCTCTCTCTCTTTCTTTCTTTCTTTCTTTCTTTCTTTCTTTTTTTCAACAGGGTCTCACTACACTACCCAACCTGGGCTCAAAATCTTTCTGCCTCAGCCTCTGAGAGTGCTAGGATCACAAGTGCGCACAACCACACCTGGCTGACACATATACTTTTAAGTACAAATTCACAGATAGAGAGACTAAAAATATCCCCAAGGGCAAAAGAGAGAGAGAATAACCTATTGGGTCCTTGACAGGGGACCTGTTCCATGAATTCAGATGTGTCCCACACAACAGCCACAGGTGCATCCATTAAACAAAAGAAAAAGATTTAACACAAACATGTGATATCCTGATTGTATAAACAGCCCGCAACTTCACGTTTCCTGGGTCCATGTGTTTTGGGACCCCTTGCACTGACCCTGGGTTTGGCTGCAGAACTTGCTCTGACCAGTAAGGCAGTACCAACTCTGGTGCACACAGATGCTTAAAACAGGGCTTGCTCACTTCCTTTCCTCTTGCTCTGTGGCCACCATGGGGATGTGTAAGGGCCATGGTGGCCCTGACACAGGCCAACCCAATGGCGGAGGAAGGGTCATGTGAAACACTCCAGGGCTGTCTCAGCCAAGGCTCAGCCACATAAGAAAGCCTAGCCAGGAGCAGCAAAATTGCAGGGCTGAACATCAGTGGATCACAGATGCGTGAGCATGCCATGCATGAGTGAGCCTGAGACCACGAAAACTGATGAAAGGTGGGTGTTCTAAGGTACAAAGTTTTAGGCTGGTTTGTTACACAGCACTGGACACTAACTAACACAGCTGGTCTGTTACATAGCACTAACAGTCTCAAAGACTGAAGGGTGCAAAAAAGCAAGATACAGAGAGGAGATATATAGTATGTCTGTACTGAATGCAAAAATCCCCACTAATATCATACTTTCTTATGGATGTACAGATTACAGAACACAACTGAAAAAATCCCCACAAAAATCCTGAAAGTAGCTGTGTCAGTAGAAGGGGGCAAGAGGACCTAAGATACAGGAAGAAGGTTATTTTTCATACTACAAAATGTTCCTGTTCTTTCATTTTTTTTTTTTTTTGCGGTACTGGGGATCGAACTCAGGACCCTGCGCTTGCTAGGCAAGCGCTTATTCCACTGAGCTATATCCCCAGCCCTCCTGTTCTTTCAATCTATGATTTTTTGACTTTATGGTGATACAAAAGTGAGACATTCTTCAGACTTTGAATTTTTTTTCCTGGGCTGCTGATACATGTTATGAGACTCCTTCAAGGTGCCAGGCCCCCAGGTAGCCATGTAGCCCTTCCTGCCTCAGCCTCCTGAGTAGCTGGAATTACCAGGTCCTGATGAAAGTTTTTAAAAGTTCCCTCTTGTCTGCTGTTCACGGAACGGACTCAGGTGGAGGGGCACAGGTCAGGACAGAAATGGTCAGAGGGCCACTCCAATAGTCAAACGAGAGGTAACAGCATCTTGGACATGGGCGAGGTTGAGAAACAGTGCCAGAAGGGAGAGACAGACTGATTGAGGACAGAGTTTGGCGGTAAAATAAACAAGACTTACTAACGGGCTGGACTGGAGGAGCAGCAGACAGAATAATGGCCCTCAAAGAAGACCACAGCGTTCTAGTCTCTCGAACTAGTGAAGACACATTTGACACGGCAATGGGACTTTGCAGCTATGATTACGTTAAGGATCTTGAGACAGGAGAATGACCCAGGTCATCTGAGCACCAGGGATGAGATGTGAAAACACAAGCAGGCCAGTGAGGGAGGCTACGCCGCTGGCTTGGGGCACAGAGGAAGGGGTCACGAGCCGCGTGACAGGGACAGCCTCCAGAACCTGGAAAGGCGGGGACAGAGATTTGCCCGTGGGGCCTTCGGAAGGAACACAGCCCTGACGACACTTGATTTGGGCCCATTCTATCTTCTGAACTCCAAAACGCTAGGAGAATACATCTGCATTGTTTTAAGCCAGCAAATGAGTGATAATTTGTTACAGCAGCCACGGAAACTAATAAATGACAGATGAGCAATGGAGAAGGATGAAGGACAGCTCCCCAACTGGAGACTGCGGTCGGAGGACAGGGGTAGCAGGTCACCACCTACTGAAGCCAGGAGGAAGGATGCCAAGGTCCATGCGCCATGACACTCAGTGTCCAAGCGGAGAACCCAAGTCCAGACCACAGCTGGCGGGGGCTGCACCGGAGGCCCAGCAACAGACATGGGGCTTGGCTGTGTCCGACGCCAGGGCTAGGCAGTGCTTCTGGCAACAGGGAGTGGTCAGGCGGGCCAGCAGCAGCTGGAACACCAGGATAACAGCACAGCGTAATTACTAGATTTGGCAACATGAGCCCCCGCAGGAGCGCGACCTGACACGGGGTGTGAAGAGGAGCCCCTGCAGCAGACCGAGGATGCGCCCTGGGTGGGAATGGGAGCCGGGCATGAGGACTGCAGTGGGGCCGAGGAAGCCTCAGCGGGGCAGCGGTGGCACCTGAGTATGGCGCAGGCCCTGAGGGGAAGCGGGGAGGCTGCAACTGCTGCTGGGCCTGAGAGGAGAGGGCAAGCGCATCGCTGGGCCAGGAGGCCAGAGCGCAGGCTCGACCACAGGCGCGTTTTTGTTTGTTTTCGTCTTAGTGCACATTTGCAGTACAGGCTGACCTCACTCGTCATGGGGAGTCAGTACCAACACAGAACACATCTTAACTCCTACTCCCCTTCCTCTCCTCCCCCGCCCCATCTCTGGACCCCTGCCCATTTGCCAAAAGATCTACCTCCCTGCTTCTACTCTCTTTTAAAAAAATTACTTATACCGTGAACGTCTCATATAAGAGAAGTGATGCCATATTTAAGCTTCCATGTCTGATTTATTTCACTTAACATTATAATCTTCAGGTACATCCACTTTCCAACAAATGACCCAGGTTTATCTTTGATAGCAGAGTAGTGCTGCACGGGGTATAAACACCTCATTCTCTTCATCGAGGCATCTGTTGGTGGACACACACGTTGCCTCCTAGATTTAACTATGGTGAGCTATGCTGCCACAGTATGAACATGGGTATGCATGCATCAGTACAGAATGATGTCTTTACCTCTTTCAGGAAGGTGCCTAGAAGGGGACTAGCTGGGTCAGATGGAATTTCTAGTTTTAGTTTTTTGAGAAATTGCCACACTGATCGCCATAGTGGTTGTACCAAGTTTATCCTGCTGCTTTTACTTCCTCAGTGAAAAATACAGCAGCTCCTGAGCTAGGTAGGACTGAGAGAGAGGCCGGCCTTAGAGGCAGAGGACTGCATTCTGCCAAGTGGGAGTTTGAGCCCGCCACAGAGCAGGGGGCTCTCCAAGGTCTGGACCATCAGCTGTGTGTGGTCAGCAGGGCGCACATCCTTCTCCAGCCACACAAGGGGCTGTGGACGGTGGACGGGGAGAGCCAGGGTGGGGCTGTGTCACTCAGTAGCATGACAGGGTGACCCTCTACTAAAAGCAGATCCGCTGTTCCCCGTGAGCTTTACAACATCAGCATACCATGGGCCCGCCCCAAAGTTAAGCTGAAGTCCTTGGGGCCTGTCCCCTCTCTCTCACCCCATCTTGTCACTCATGTTCATGCTGCCACCGGTGCTTGGCACAGAGCAGGGACCCAGTAAGCATTTCGGGAATGAATCTACCACACATCTCCCCCTTAGACAGGACTCAAGTTCTCGGTCTCAGGAGACTCAGCTCCCCTGGGTGTGTGACACACAGTGGCCACCACTACTGAGCCAGGCCTTCCAGTCCCTACCCCAGGGCTAGAGTTGGCCACCCCCTCCTCAAGCCATCTTGGTTTAAACTGCGACCGAGTTCAAGGACTTAGGAACTCTTGACTGAAAAGCAAAGCTGGCAAAAAGTCAAAGATTATGGGGCCTGAAAGAAGTTGGCAGAAATGAGATTCTGGGAAAATCTTGGTAGTCAGAGTCTGGGCTTCACGCCAAAGCCTCCTCCCTACATTGACACACAGCACAGAAGCTGGAAGGACAGCGCGGGAGGGGACACTGTGGGGACAGAAGACAGCATTTCCCCTGCACGGGCAGAACAGATGTGCATAGTGGCCATACACTCTCCCATGCTCACTCCCACAGGCTCACACACCACATGCTCTCACACACTCATACATGCCTCACACACTCTCTCAGAACACGGTCACACATTTGCCCTAGAGAAACCCACCCTAAGAAAAGAAAAGGTCATCTGGCAGTCACTAGCCTGCAGTTGGCCTGGCCTGTCCCTAGTCCTTCCGTCCCTTCAGAAGGCAGGAAGTGACTCTGCAGCAGGGATCTTATCAGTCCAGCCCAGAGGCTTCTCCAGAAGGGCATCCACAAGCCAACGTCAACACACCCACCAGACTTGAACAGCCCTGAAGAGTCCACGCCAAGCCAGGGCCTGTCCACTGGGAACAGTCTGTGGGGGTACCGAGACCATAGTCCTGGCATGGTGTGAAAAAGGTCACACTCAGAAGAGGGTCAGGAGCATGTGCGATCGGGGCTAGGCCTCAGCAACCCACCAAGTAAGGCTTCTCCAAGTGCCACCAAGTGCCACTGCAGGCAGGAAGGAGATTGGATCCAGTTGGGAGGGCAGAGAGCAGAGGCAAAGAACAGGTTTAGGGCTGGCTACAAAGGACCTTGGAGACTCACTTTCTCAAGATTTTCCAGGGGCTCAAGACTCGGTGCAAGCCAGGCTTGGCTGCACACACTGTAATTCTAACACTTTGGAAGGCCCAAGGCAGAAGCATCTTAACTTTGAGTCAAGCCCAGGCAATTTAGCAGCTTAGTAGGACCTTAATTCAAAATAAAAAATTTGCAAAGAACTAAGGATATAGTGCAGTGTGAGTGACCTGGGTTGAATCCCTAGTGCTGGGGAGAAAAAAAAGATTCAGTGCCAAGTAAATTCTCCTGGCCTGAGAGGCCATGGAGGAAAAGTGGTATTTGCAGGGCCTGCCTTGGCACCCCAGCAGGTTGCCTGTCACTGGCCACTCCTAGGGGAAGGCTAGCTTTCAAGGAAACACTGTTTCTTATTGTGCTTCCAACCTACAAGGGCAGCTCCTCTTGGTGAGCGATCTGAACGTGCAGAGGGACAAGGAAGACAGTGGGGGGACCCTGACATCCCCTCCTTGGAGCTGCTCAGCACATGTCCACCCTGCAGCCCTAATGGCAATCCCTCAGCCAGAACTCACTGAGACCCTGACAACAACACACCAACAGTCTTAGTCTCTCTACAACCCCAGCTTTGACCGCCTGTCTGCTAGGTTTCCTCACACGAGGCTTGAGCAGAAGATCTCAGAGGTCATCCTGGCTCCTCAGGACAGAGGCCAGCACACAGTAGGTGTTTGGTAAACATTTGATGAGTGAACAAATCCAACTGTGAGTGCTGTTGCTGGTGCCTGGAACTCGGCAGTGAACAGAACCAGCAAGGTGACCCCACCCCACAGGGCTGAGTCTACTAGGCACCCCTGGCCTCAGCGCCTCCATCACACACGGCACCTGGCTCACCAGGAGGTGGCGCGCCAGGCAGCCTGTCAGACACGGGCAACACCCGAGTTCTAGGACCCACTTAGCACCACTTGCCTTCAGTTCAGTCTCAGGAAGTGCCCGCCACACATCTCCTCACATTCTCCACCCCTGCTCTGCTTGTTACCACCTTGCTGCCCCTCTTCACCCCAGGAGAGAACAGGGCATCTGGGGCTTTCCACCTTCCACACACAATACTCCTGACTTGGGGCCACTGCCAGACACTGCCAGCACCGGAACTGCATTATCTCCTTCGCTCCGCGAAACACCCAAGGCCAGACAGGCAGCAGAGCTGGACCAGAACCTGGGCCTGGCAGGGTGATGCCCACTGCCTCCTCCCCTACCAGTCCTTCCCTTCAGTGAAATGCCTCCACCCCCCTGGTACGGGGGTGCCAGGAAAGTCTCCACCATCCTAAGCAAGGTCCTCCTCCTGGTGCTCTGCCAGGCCTTGCCTCCTGCCTCCTAAGTCCACCTTGGCATCAGCCCTCCAGTAGTCCAGCTGTACTCTTTTCTCTTGTAAGTGACACTGTCACTGTTCTCAGACTACAGGGTCGCAACCATGTCTAAAGTCTGCTCCTGGAACTCCCTGTGCCACAACAATCTGGTCCTGTGGCTCCTTGTGACTTAATCTGGCTTCCTGACCCCAAACCTCCTGAAGAAAATGCTTTGGCTAGGTTTGAGGCTCCGAGATGCCAATAAGCCTGCAGGTGACACTACAGCCCAGAGGCTGTGTGCCTGTCCTGAATTGCAAGCTCTCTCTGGCTATCGACCTGCTCACTGTTTTGTGATGTGCCTGCACAGAGTAGGTGTTCACTAAATGCTAACCATTGAGAGCAGGGTTCCCACTCCTGCCTGCTAGAGATGAGGCTCTGTTTAAAAATGCAGATTTCCAGACCCTACCTCGGGCTAGAAGAATCCTCTCCCGCAGAAGAGACATTTGGAAACCTATAGTGCCAACCATTCTTTAGTTCAGTGGGTTCTCAGAGCCTGTCACAGCCCAGTAGCCTTGCTGTCACCTGAAGTTTGTTAAGAACATAGGCCCCAGGCCAGGGATATAGCTCAGCGGCACAGTGTCCACCGGGCAAGCGCAAGGTCCTGAGTTTGATTCCCAGTACCCCCTCCACAAAAAATCCACAGGCCCCAGACCTGCAGTATCAGGACATGTATAAGGGCTCTGCAGTCAGGATTCTAACAAGCTGTCCCATGATGCTCTGATTAGACTAGCTCAGAGAAACAGTAGCGCAGCAGAAGAATAATGGGACGAGTCAGAGCTGGGCTGGAATCCAGTTCAATTAACTTCTTGCACCCTCAGTCTATGCATCCCCTGCACAAGAATTATGACCCCTGACCTCATTTGGTGGCTGTGATGATTATCTGAGATTCACATAAAAATTCATGCCCAGAATCTGGCACACAGGAGAAGCCAAGGAATGCTGCCCGCTCTTCCCCGGTGGCCCTGTTACAACACCCACGAAGCTGGGAAAATTACAGTTTCAGAGGATTAAGTGATATATACAGGGTCACTTGGAGGGCAAAAGCATGAAGATAATGATTCTAGGCCTGACTGGGTCTCTGACAGAACCCGAAATGTTTACTGTGCACAGTTCTGGTATCCCCACCTCTAGTTACACTTGACCAGCAGGGACAGACAGACCCAAGGGTGCCAAGGGCTGCTGCTGCTGCTCCACATTTTCTATGGCCTGCAGCTGTCCTGCATGTTTCATAGGGCACCCAGCTCGCCTGTGTGTCAAAATCCTCGCTGTAGTGGCCAGTGGGGACGGTTCTGAGAAGACTCAGCAAATCTCCCGCCTCTTCCTGAGCTTCTCAAATGGGAAATACTGGCTTTCACACATGTCAAAGTCCTACAAGATTCTACCATTTGCCAAGCATGAGGTCACAGAGGGGCAGGAACCCACCCGCATGAGGCCAAAGGGACCCAGGAGCAAAAGCCATTCCCCGGTGTCCAGTGCCAAGCTGGTGCTCTGGGAGAGTGAGCCTTCAGCAGTTCAACAAGAAGAGAGCCCCTTCCTTCCTTTTAAGCGTACATGTGGCTCTTCAGAAAGACGACGTATTTCTCAGAAGCCTCCACCAAGCAAATGCCCCCTAATGTCTAACTGGTTAGAACTGAGCGACAGGTTCAATGCCTCAACTGATCACAGGCAAGCCAGTGGAATTACTGGGGCCGGAGTCCACCCAGAGTGAAGCACCCAGCCGGAAAGGCCGACAGTGAGCAAACCCAGGGGTCAGTCCGGAAGGAGGAACATGGGTGGATGTGGAGACTGCTGGATTGACAACCAGGGAGCCTCTACTTGGCCACAATTCGTGTGACCCCACCAACACCAAAGGTAAACCCCAGTCCTTGCAAGATGCCACTGCTCTGGGACAGAGGCGTCACCCATAACTCGGCCCTCGCTTCCACTGCAGAAGCTCCTTGCCCTTACTTCTTTCTGCCCGTTCTCTCTGCTCAAGGCTCAGCTCTTGGAAGTCTGTGAGTGGACCAGGACAACACACCAACCACCTATATGCTCCGAGCCCAACTCTATGATTGGGCGCCTGAAAAGCCAGCAGTGGCTCTCAGTCCTCTCAGAGCTGGCTACCTGATGGACACGCACTGAGAGGCAGCGCAGGGGAGGGAAACGGCCCTGCAGAGGGAATCGTGAGATGACCCAAGGCACCACCACCAGTGCAGGACAGCGCTTCCCAGTGACAGCTTACCCTGGCCAGGCACTGTGGCTAAGCAAGCTCTTTTAGGCGGTATGGGTTTTCCCTCATCTGGTCACAAGCCCCCCAAAAGTTTGGCACTATTACTACACCTATGGTTTATCCCCCCAAAGGTCTGTGTGTTCAGAGGAGGAGCTTTCAGAAGGTGACGGAACGTGGGGCAATACCCTCACCAGCTGATTAACCCATCGAGGAGATCACAGCTGATCATGCTGTCAGAGCTGGGGCTTTGCTGGAGGAGCTAGGTCACTGGGATGTGACCCAGAAAGCTGCACCCGTGTCCCCCGCTCCTTCTTTTTACTTTTTCTCTCTGCTTCTGCCCACCATGAAGTGGGCCCATTTCCCCCGCCAGGCCCTGTTTGCTTGTTTGTTTACATTTCTTCAGTGGGACCTCCGGGGGAAAGTGTCACTGCTGCAGCGTGTATGACCTGCCCACCTGCCACCAGACCCCTTAGGCACACTCCTAAAGTGGTTCCCCAACAGCAATATGGGAACTGTTCTACGGCAGGATCGGTAAGGTGTTCTGTGGTTCTAACAAGGCAAAAAATCTTTCCTGTGAAGGAAGAACAGCTGGGAGGAACTTGAACCAGACCTGGATAGTTGGGTAACCTTTTAATCTGTAGCAAGGATTCCAGAGCCGAAGAGCATGAGCAAACATGGAAAGACAGGTAGGAGGTCCAGGAGTCCAAACTGGCCAAGGGATATAGAGTAAGCAAGATGATGGGCAGACATGCTGGAAAGGCTGGCTTTGCCAAGCAGATGAATGTCAGGAATCTTCCTCCCTCCCACCTGGAAGGTTGACAATTCTTCCAAGCACATAGCCAGGCCAAGAGCTGGGCAATCCCAGCCCCACAGAATGCAGCCACAGGAAATCAAGGTCCTTCCCTGCTGACTGCCATGACCATGGGGTCCAATGCTTAGCTCAGTGCCATCCACCCAAAAATAGTGGCCTGTGGTCTGACACCAAAGCTTGTCCTTCAGCAGAGAATAGGATGGAGTTTTGACAGCACGACACTGACCTAGAAAGACCAAGATAGGCAGCCAGTGTGGTGGATTAACTATGGCCAACTTATAACCCCCAGCTGAAATGAATCAGCATGGTGCTGGGTGTGGAAGGCCCACCTGAGCATTGCTGCCAACAGCACAAAAGGAGAACCAGAGCGGAAGATGGTGCACTGTTTATTCTCCTGGAGAAGCTTGCCCTGCTGGTCTTCCTGATATGAACTCAGCTGTCATCAGAGGAGCTCAGGTCCTACTGGTCACTGAGGACGGTTGCAGTTCTTCTTGGGGAGCTCTGGCCCTCACTTTGAGCATCACTTTTTGGGTCCCATGCAGATCCTTCAGCCTGCTGGTACAGACTTCCTAGTTTCCACCACTGATCTGTGGGCCCTCCCAGTGGAGATCCTTGATACAGACTTGCATGAGACATTGTTGTGGGGTCTGGGCCTCTAGTTGGACTCATGGAGGACATTGCCATGGGCTCTGGGCTTTAGCTGGTCTTGTTGAGGACGTTGCCATGGGATCCAGGCCCTCAGCTCTATTCTTTGGGTCTTGTTATGGTCTGTGGCTGGATGTCCCACCAAAGCCTCATTCGGTCATGGGGGTAGGCTTTTTGGAGGTGGCTGAATCTAGTTTGTGATTGGTTCATCGTCTATTGCTGGGATTACTGGTGTGAGTACTGCACACAAAGGAGGTGAAGAGGCTTGCTCTGCCCTTTTATTCTTGTTGCTTTTCTTGTCTTACATCACCCTGAACTGGCACCCCTCTGCCACACCGCCCTGCTGTGGGGCCAGCTGATTACAGACTGAAACCTCAGATCTCCTGCACTCTTTTGGGTGAATATTACAAAATAGTCCTACAAAGTATATGTCATATATTAAATCTTTTCCCTTGTAAACCCCGACAAGGACAGCCAGGGGTGGTCTCTCTGGTGTCCCTTCCCACCTAGTGGGGGCAGTCTGACTCCTACGGGTCTGCTGCATCCTAGGAACTTCCCAAGAAGCCATTCCTAGGCAGCAGGGCCATTTTCACCTCATCGCAGAGACTCTAAGTCAAACCTCAGTCTGGTTTCCAAAGAAGACCCTTGGGCCACCAAAGACTCTTCCCAAAGGGGAAGAGCCTAAGGCGTGAATAAGATCCGGGTGGTCCAGCCTGTGCTCCGCAGGGGAACCCTGATGCCATCTACTTCCTTCCTCCAAACATCAGAAATCGCAGCTATGGACAAAGGCACGAGCTTCACTCGCACTCATTGTTCTAAATACGTTTTGTGGCCAAGCTTTGGACCATTTCCCTACTGACACATCCCTAAGAGGTGATTAAAATGTCTCAAAGTCTTATGGAATCAGTCAGGCAATGATCCCTTAAGGGAGACATTACCATTTGGGGCCCACTAGTTCTAAGCGTGCTCCATAACGAGCTTGCCCAAGAAGGTTAACAGGCAGCGGATGGGAGAAGCCGGCACTGCCTAGAGAGGAGAGGGCTGTTGGAAGGGCTGGCCAGGCCTCCCGGTGGGACTGTCTGTGTCACTGAAATAAGCAGGAATCCATTATAGGTCTCTCACTCTTTTTCTTCCTAGCCAGGATAATGACCAAAACTTGGGACTGGGGAGGTAGCTTAGTGGTAAAGGGCTTGCCTAGCATGCGCAAACCTGTGAGTTCCACAAAAAAAAAATAAAGTGAATACCAGGACTTAGCCTTCCTCACCCAGGATCACACAGAGCCACTGGGAGAGTGAACACCAGTTTACAATGTATGTGCCCACTGAAACTTCACAGCTAGCTGTATGGAGCAGATGTTATTACCCTGCCTTACGATGGGGGTAAGGAAGGCTCAGAGAGGTTAAGCAAATGGCTCAAGGTCACTCAGCCAGCTACAGAGAGTCCAGATGCCAGATTGCTGTACTTCACACACAGCAGTGAACCTTGCTGTTTGGGGGCTGTAGGGTGACATTCCAAAGAGAGAGGACACTTGAGACTATCTTCCCAGGGGCAAAGATTGCCCTGAGAGGCAACCAGAAGCCAACACTCAGCAATTGATCCATCTTCCCCAGGACCCCAGGCCTACCTGAGCTCTAAGCCAAGGCTCCTCAGGTTTGCCTGTGCCCACATGGCCCCTGGACACCTTGCCAGCTTCTTCAGTCTTATCTCACATTTGCCTTCGCAGGAGGGCCCACTCAGGCCACCCTAAGAAACCCTGTTCACCATGTAAACTAGTAGTCCCCATACTGCCACTGTCACCCACCCACAAGGTACCGGCTCCCCTTCCCCTCAGGGCTCCTCCCACAGCACTCTCCAGCACAGGGCATCCTCCACATTTTACTTAATGACCTTGCAGACTGTCGGTCTCCCTGCCCCGTTCTCACAGAACGTGGCTTCATGAGGACTGGGCTGTCTGTCTGTTTTGTTCACTGAGCTGTGCCCTGTGCTGGCACTCAGCAAGCATTCAGTATGTGTGGGATGGATGAATAAATGAATGAATGAATGAATGAAAGGTCTGCCTACTATGGTGTCAGGCTCAGTGGTGACCAAGTTTATCTTTTGATCTCAATTCTAAAATGAGGAAACTGAGGCTGAGTTGCTAAGTGGCTTGACCAAGGTCATACAGTCAAGAAGCAGGAGGGCCCAGAACGAAGCCCCAGTCTGGCAAAGAATGTACTCTTTTCCGTCTGTGGCTGCCTTCAAGGTAACTAACTGTCTCAGCATGGCAAACATGCTTTCACTTGGGGACTTTACCAAGTCCCAAGGGAGCCTAAGGAGGAGCCATTCCACCCCAAGCCAGGAAGAAGCCACTGCCACCCCCAGGGAACCCCCACCAGACAGAGAAAGGGAAGGACCCCCGCCCCTTCAAACACTTCTCTGAACCCTAAAGCACAGCCCCAGTGATTCTGGTTTTGTTTCATCTTTTTTTGGCTTTATTTTTTTATCTTTCTGAGCAATCTCTTTGACCTTTTCAAATCTGGGTAACCTTTGGCCATCAACAGCTGCAGCTCACCATGTGAGTCTTTGTGAAAAAACTTCCCCCCACATGAATTTCCCAAAACTAAGCTTGCACACAGATGCATGGACCACAATGCCCTGCTCACCCACCCCACAAGCTGCCCATGACTGTAGCCTCATCACATGAGGCGGGTCCTGGGAAGAGGAGCCTTGTGGAGATGACACAGGTAGTAGGATGGGACTGGGACACCAGAAGCTCATCTGCCTTCTCATTCCAAGCAGCAGCCTAGCTCAGGTCCCCACCTCCCACTCACACACTCAATCACAATAACTCTCTTTTCTTCCCATCACTCCTCACTGTCAGAAGCTACCCTGTGTATTTATTTCTATATTTGCTTATCAGATGTCTCCTCAGTGCAAGGCAGTGCATGAGGGTACGGGCTTGGTCAGTGCTGCTTACCACTGTTCAGTGACTGGCACAGGTGGGCACGCACATATTGGTGGAATGAGTGAGGCAAAGAGAGCAAAAAAACAGTAGATTTTGGAAGGAAAATAAAGAAACAGGAGGCTCACAAATGAACCCATTTAACCCTAACATCCACCTGCACAAAAGAGGTCATTATGCCACATAGCTGGGAAGGGACAAAGCAGACGCAGGATTGTCCAACTCCAAGAAGAAAAGAAAATACTGCTGGATGTGGTGGCTCAGATCTCAGCACTCTGGGAGGCTACAGCAAAAGAACTGCAAGTTCTGGTCCAGTCTGGGCCACTTAGCAAGACCCTGTCTGAAAGTAAAAATAAAAAAGGTGCTATGAGTTTAGCTCATTGTGCAGGCCCTGGGTTCAATCCCTAGTACAGAGATCGAGAGAGGAGGAGGGGGAGGAGAAGGGAGGGCAGAGGGAGGAAGAGAAGGAGAGAGGCATGGCAGGAAGGAGGGGAAGAGGGAGATGGGGAGGCAGACAGAAACAAGGACAAAGTAGTGAACCTTCCAAGACAGGCAAAGTCAAGTTGCCTTTGGAGCCTCAAGAACAAATACCTTTCCCTCAAATATAGATTTAACTGAGATGAATCAACATTTCCCACCAGCTTCCACCCAGGCAAGATCTGCACTTCCTCCATGCCCCTGGCACCACTGTAGCCCCTAATTCTTCCCAAGAAAACACCTGCCCATGGCAGGAGGAATTGCAATCCCTGATTTGAAATTATACTACAAAGCTATAGTAATAAAAACAGTACAGTACTGGCAATACAAACAGACCCAAGGTTAAATGGCACAGAATAGGTAGGAGACGCAGAAACAACTCCAAGCACACTCAGCCACCTTATCTTTGACAAAGAATTAAAACACCTTCAGTGGAAGAAAGATAGCCTCTTTAATAAGTGGTGCTAGGGAAACTGACTTTCCACATGCTGAAGATTAGACCCACTCTGTCACCATGCACTAAACTAAAACCCAAATAGATCAAAGATCTAAATATTAAAATGGAAGCAATCTGCTGGAAGATACAATAGGTAAAACTCTTGAAGACATCAATGGAGGCAATGACTTTATAAACAAAACTCCAATTGCGTAGGAACTACTACAAAGAATCAATAACTGGGATCACACCAACCAAATTAAAAAGCTTTTGCACAGCAAGAGAAACCACCAAGAGAGTAAAGAGACAACTCACAGAATTGGAAAAAAATTTTGCCAACTGTTCCTCAGACAAAGGACTAATATCTAGAATATACTGTATAAAAAAACTAAAAAAAAAAAAATCTGATTCCCCCCCAAATTTAAAGATCCAATCCAAAAAAGAACATCTGAAATGAACAGACACTTCCCAGATAAAGAAGTACAAACAGCAAATAAATACATGAAAAAATGTTCAACAGCATTGGTCGCTCAAGAGGAGTACATTAAAACAACACTGAGATTCCACCTCGCCCCAGAAAGAACTGCGATCATCAAGAAATCCACCAATGACGACTGCGGGTGGAGCTCTGGGGAAAAAGGAACCTTCTCCACCCCAGGCGGGAGTGTGGACGGGTGCAACCACGATGGGAGTCAGTACGGAGATTCCTCGAAACACTAAAACTAGAGGTTCCATTTGACTCAGCTATGCCCCTTCTTATTATCTTTCTGAAAGAGTTAAAAGCATCATCCAGAGTGGTATATGCACACCCATGTTTACAGCAGCACAATTTATAATAGTTAAACCTGGGAAAGAGCCCAGATGCCCACCAAGGGATGAATGGAGAAAATGTGGTATTTACATGCAGTGGAGTACTACTCTGCTATAAAGAAGGACAAACTTCAGGCATTTTTAGGCAGATGGATGTATCTCAAAACCATAATTTTAAGGGAAATAAATCAGACACACAAGTTAAATATTGCATTGTTTCTCCTATGGGAGAAACCCAGAGGGTAAGTAAGGAACAAAATGGAAGATATTGGGAAGTAGGAAAAGCATATGTTCAAGGGAGAGGGGTGAAGGGGAAAAGGATTTAAAAAAGAATGGGAGGGAAAAAATGGAAACAAAGCTTCTGTGAATGGGAAGGGAGGGGAATGGGTAAAAAAGAAGATTAAGATATCTCATACACAGGTACAAATCCCCCCATGATGAATGTCATCGTTATATATGGCAAACGCGTACCAATAAAAAAAAAAAAGAATGAAAGAAACCTGCCCAAAGCAAGATCCCACAGCTGAAGGTGTGCGAAACCAAGTTCTTATTTCACGGCGCTAACGCCATAAGCAACATGGACCGCCCTTGAAGGGAACACGGGACACCGTTCTCCATCTCTGGGGAGTTTCAGGTTAGGGGGTTGAACACAGCAGGCGCGTCCTTTCTGGAGTGAGCAGCACCACTCATTCATTCATTTATTCTTTCACTCATCTGTCGGCCCGCAGGTCCTCATGCGGCTTTGGGAACCCAGAGATGAGGCATGACTAAAACCTCTGCCCTCCTGCCAGTCTCTTGGTGCCTGTGGTTTTGGCGGGTACTGAAAGACAAGCAAATATTAACAATACTTGCTTCCAAAACAAATAAGGCCACGTGGAGCTGCGCTCTGGAGTGGGATTTCGGCTGCAATTTGGATTCGATTGGCTGGAAGAACCGACTCGGACACCGGGGTCATGGACCAGCTCCAGGCCCGGGGCTCGCACTCTAACGCCCTGCTGCTCTGGGCACGAGCCCCCGTCTCAGCCACCCACCTTCATTTCCCAACATTCTTCAACAGTCTCACCTCTCTCCACAGTACCCTTCCTCCTGACTAGTCGCCGTGTGTTCTCAGCCTTGACCTCTCTAGGTCTGCAGCTCAGCATCCCACTGTCTAAACCCCAGGACTTGCTTCCCAACCTGACACCACCACCTTCTTTACTCTCCAAGTCTGATCTTCCCTGGGGCCCTTGAACACCATATGTTTACAAAGCCCCGGATTGCAGGACCCCGAGCACCCCCCCCCACACACACACACTCTGGTGGCCCCCTGTACAATCACACTCCTATCCTGAGGGCGCCCCCCGACATCACCTCCAACTTCTTAGCAGCCCGAGGCCGGCGCTGGCCTCCTGGATCCCGGTGCACAGCGACTCCTTGAGCCCCTGACCGCGGAAGATACAGAAGCCAGCCAGCCCTGCGCGGCTGTACCTCGAGACGCCCGTGCGACCCTCGCCCGCGATCTGCACCCAGCGCGGCCGCGGGGACCCTGGGCTCCCCGAGGGCCCGGCCCGCGCACAGCCGGCCTGCGCCCCGCGTCCCGCGCCCCGGAGCCGCCCGCCGAGGCCGCGCGTACCGTTGGCGATGAGTTTGGCCGACAGCTGCTTGACGAGCTCGGGGATCCGCTCCCACTGGCACTCGGAGCGGCAGCGCTCGATCTCCGTCTCCAGCCGCGAGCCCCCCTTCCTGGTCGCCATGGCGGCCCGGCCGGCCGGCGCGCAGCCCCCAGGCCCCGCAAGGCCCCGCAGGCCCCGCAGGCCCCGCGCCCGCCGCCGCCGCCGCCGCCCCGCGCCACCTCCCGCCGCCGCCGCGGCTCGGGCTCGGGCTCCGGCTCGCGGCGTAACGGGAGCGCCGGCCGCGAAGGGCGGGGAGGCGGGCGGCGGGCGCGGCTGGGCCCCGGGCGCCGCGAGGAGCGGCCCCTGCCGGCCAGGGCCGGAGCCGCAGCGGAGCCGGGGCCGGGGCCCGGCCGGCCGGGGTCAGGCGGGGCGCGGCTGCGCGGAGGCCCCAGGGCGAGGGAGGCTGGAGGCGGGCGGGGGCTGCGAGGGATGCCAGGGCGGGCCCGAGCGGCTGCCCGAGGCTGCGACTCCCCGCCCCCAGGAGCAGGACCGCGCGGGCACCGACCTGGGAAGGTCACTGCCCCGCAGCGCTGGGGGACCTGGGGCCTGGCACGAGGGTGCCCGGGGGGCGGGCTGCCGGGGCGAGTCCCGCCATCCCAGGCTGCCTGTGGGTCCGCCGGGCTTGTGACGGCCTGTGCCTGGGTTAGGCGCCCTGTGCCCCGCAGCCTCAGCCCGCATCCGGGCAGAGGAGGGCGGAGACTGCTTCGTTCTCGGCCCAAGCGCCTGTCTGAGCTGAGCCAGGCAGAGACAACCAGGAGCTCAGGCTCAGGCTCAGCCCCTCGCCCTCTGAGGAGGACGCAGTCACCAGTGGGTTCCTTGTCTCGGTTCTGTAGACCGAGCCGGGCAGGTGTCTGAAGCGCGCCTTCTCTCAGCTGTGCAGTTATCCAACAGCTGTATAATGATCACCCACCACCAGGCGCTAGGCACTGAGCTTAAACGACAAAATTTGATGGAAGCTACATCCCAATTTGGGGAATGGAGAATTAAGCAAAATAAAGTAGCAAATTAGAAGGTTGAAAGGCTATTTGAAGGAACAGCAGGCTTCGAGGTGAGAAAATTCCGAGTTGCGGGGGTGGGAGGTTGTAATTGTAAATGGCATGGCCAGGGATGGCTTCCTTGAGGTGACATTTGACAAAGAGTTGAAGGAAAGCAAGAACCGTGAGGCTATCTCTGGGAGCATTTCAGGCAGAGGCTGGCCAAGTGCAAAGGTCCTGGGGTTGAGCGTATTTGGTGAGCTAGACAAACCACAGAGGCCGGAGGGGCTGGAGTAGTGCCCAGGAGAGGAAGCGGTGCAGATGAGCTCACGGAGGAGGGAGCAGGAGTTGCAGTTGTCGTTAGGCCTTGTGGTTTTTGCCCTGGTGAGATGGGGGTCATCTGTGCAAGGGTTGTCGCACAAGACTGTCGTTAACTGGCCTGGGTTTTAGCGATGGCATTCCGGCTGCTGGGCTGAGAAACAGCCAGTGCTTCAGGATGGAGAAGGTGCTGGCTGCACCAGGGTGGCAGCTGCAGCTGTGGCGAGGGCGCTGGACTCTGGATGCTGCCCTTGAGAGTGAAGCTGAGCACTGTGCGGCCCACCTGCTGTTCCAGGGTGGCAGGAGGACATCACTGCCGTCCTTCTTGTGAGCCTCCTCCCGCTTTCAAGCGCTCCCACATGCAGCTGCCTCTTCCCTCCCTTCCACAACCCTGTGGCTTATGAAGAACCAACATTTCGAACCTCAGTTTACCAACAACAAAGCTGAAACTAGTGAGCTCTAGGGGAGAGATCAGGAAATGGTTGCTGATATGACCAGCACAACCCTCAGGCTCCCCATGGCCTCCAAAGGAAATGGAAGTTGAACCAAGGGACAGGGAAATGGAATGTCAGGGTGCCCTTTGGCAGGGGCAGGGAGGGAAGCACAGGAAGCCCCCTCCACATGTTCCCCTCTCTGGACCAGGAGGTAAATTCCTGTGCACTTTTCTCAGGCCAAAGGTCATCGAGACACCTTGCCAACTTCTGACGGCCTCGGTGTGATCCCTCAGTGCTGGCCATGTCCCTCTATGCCTATACTCCTAATGAGGAACACTGTCATGGTGATGCGTGGGGACCCTTCAGTTCCTGCAGTATAAGGCAAAGCATGAGTGTCACCCCTGCCACCCTTGCTGATAAACTGTCTTCATGGGGGCGGGGGCTGCCTTGGCAGTGGTATTTAATTGCTCTGTGTTTTCTCCTCTTGGCACGGCACAGTGCAACCACTAGAACCATGTTGACATGCCTCACGGGGCCTCTGCAGCCCTGTACGCCTCACACCCAGCACGGGCCCCAGGTCTTGGAATCATCGGTCACTGACACTCATGCTTTGCTGTGGTGTGGCTGTGGTTTGAGCACATCCCCCAAGCATTCATGCATGGGGAGCTTGATCCCTAGAGTGGCAGGCTGAGGGGGACCTTTAAAGGGTCCATAGGTCACTAGGGGAGCTGCCCTAGGAAGGGCTAAAGGTAGATCTCGGTGGTCCCCAAGCTCTTATGAGTGGGTTGTTTTAAGAGCAAGCCCACTGCCTGTATCAATTTGGCTTCTTGTTTGGTGATGGAATCTCTCCCTCTTGCCATATACTGAGGTCCTCACCAGAGCCATACTGATGCTGGTGCCATGCTCTTAAATGTTCAGAAATGTGAGCTAAATAAACCTCTTTTCTTCATGAAGTTAGCCTGCCTCAGGCATTTCATTATGGAAGTGAAAAGCAGATTCACACAGGACTACATTCTGGGCTTCCACCATGACCCCATGCAGATACCCACCAGGGTGATCTTCCACCCATTTGCTTGAGTCCCAAGGTGGCTGGGTTGAAGGTTTGGGAGCAGAGGCTGACAAACATTGTCAACCTGACTCAGCAAAGAGAAACAGCCTCCTAGATCTTGACTGTATGGAGCCCAAGGCCAACAGGCAGGCCCTGTGATCTCTGGGTTGGTCCTCTTTCCTTACAATATTTTGGTCCTGACCCATAGCGAGTGCCACGCTGGCAGCTACTACAACAGCCTAGAGAAACATAAGTGATCTATGAGGAGAATGTTCCTGGAGTGTTTCCCAGGTGACTTTACCTGCAGGTGGCACTCAGGCCCACTTAGGACTAGGAACTGAATTATATTAATGATAGTAATTAGACAACATCTGTTTCTCTGGACATTCAAGTTTTACAGGTCTGACAAGGATTTGAACAGTCAGGGTCTCAAGGTGAAATCTGGTCCTGAGGCCTGGCAGGGCCTGACAGGCTACAGGCCAAATGGAAGAGGCTGGGAAAGAGACCTGAGTCCAGGCCAGTACCTGCGTCAAACCTGGGTTTCCAGGAGCAGAGGAGATGCGCTGTAGGTTCAGACCAGAGGTCAGTGCTAACGAGGAGCTAGAAACCTCTCAGACCTATGAAAGCCTCATGCCACTGAAAGCCTGGATTCCCTACAAAGCCACCACAGGGGAAGAGGTGAGCAGACTGGGAGGGGAGACACAGAGAGAGAGAGACTGACTGACTGTGGGCCTGGGTGGGGTGGAGGGGGTGCCTGGGAAGAAAACACCGTGGCCGAGAGGAGAGGCGGGCACTTTGCGCTTGCTCCTCTGGCCTGGCCCCGTGGGGTAGCCCCTCCTTGGGTGTTCCTGCAGCCCTCCTGCCACCCCAAGGTCACAACCTCAGGCAGGCCTTCCTGGACCACTCTACCCAACTCACCCCCACCTCCCCTTCCTGCTCCCCCGACCCTGGGACAGTTTTCCTCTTGTCACCACCTGACCTGCGTCTATTGGTTTCCTACAAGTTGTCTGCTTCCCCTCACTGGAACGCTAAGTGCCACAAGGACAGGGCTTTTCACGTGGGTTTTGTTCACTGCCGTGTCCCTGTGGTGAGCACATAGGTCACATGGAGGACAGCAGTGGCCAGGCTGGCCAACAGTCAGAGAGGAATGGGAAGCCATCTATGAAGCAGAGGGCTGGGGCTTCGGGGGGATTGAGACCCCAGAAATAAATGCTGAGGGGCTTTGGAGAGCTTCTGACCTTTGACCTTTCCCCCCAGGACAGCGCAAGGACAGCCAAAGCCAGGGAGTCACTCTGGTGCCCGGGAGGTGTGACGCAGTGGCAGCTGGTGCTGTGGGCGGTCTCTGTAGCAGTGCCGGCAGGGGACCTGGAAATGATGCCACTGGGCTCACAGGCCTGAGGCGTGAGTAATGAGGGCTGTGGTGCCTTGGGCTGGCTTTTAATTATGCAATATCTGATGCAGACAAAAATACATGGTAATCAAGGGAAGCCTGTATAATAAAGCAATAGTACGAACACCAGGGAGGCTACTGGTCACCCCAGACATAAACACCTCTTGATTTTGCGTTGACTGCACCCTTGCTTTGTTTTTAGATCTTTCATCCCTAAACTTGCTTCCCGTCACTTCTTGTACGTGTGTAGTACGTAATCCTATGGGTACTATTGTTTGCTTACACTTGACCTGAGCTTTCTGAAAATGGTGTCGTGTCCTGCAACTTGTTTTTCCATGCATTCTGTTCTTCACTTTATTCTGCTGTTGCACATAGTAGCTCCTCCTTTTCTCTGGTGTATGATACTCCATGGTGCGACTCAGTTTTGCATACATTAACCATTCTTCAGCTTTAGCAAACAGTCAGTGCCCAGCACTCTACCCAAGCTACATCCCCACTCTTTTTAAAACTTCTGTCTTTGAGACTGAGTCTCGCTAAGTTACCCGGGCTGGCCTCATACTCGCAACCTTCCTGCTTCAGCCTCCTGAGTAACTGGGATTACAGGTGTCCTCCATTACACTCAGGTGTGTTGTTGTCTTGAGCAGGGTTTCTGAGGATGACTTCAAGATGGCTCTGTGTGTCTGGTCCCTGCAGTGCCCTGGGGCTCCCCTGACTCTCTTTCCAAGGGCCACCTGCAGCTTGTAGCACAGTTCCCGCTGCAGGGAAAAACTGGGGAGAGTGTGATGCTGGTGCTTCTACCTTGCCATCTGTTGCTGTCTGCCAGGGATCGGAAGCTGGCGGCTGCGCAGGGGACTCCTAGCATGGCATCACTGCATGCAGAAACCGTGGTTGGAGGTTGGCCTTCAATGCCGAGAGTCAAAAAGGTGTTTTGGGGCACTTGGGGGGGGTGCTCTGCCTACTCCTGCTAACCAAACCCCCTGAGTCCACTGTTTAAACCCCAAGCCTGCTCTCAGTTGCCATGGAAACTATTGTTTCTCATGCCCAGGGGCAGGGTGCCCACCAAGCCGCGGTCTCCTTAGCTGAAATCACCCATGCTGGGTGGGGGCAGCTTGGAACCAGAGAGGGGAAAGGCTCCGAAGACCACCACCTTGGGCCCATGTGTCCCAGCCTGTGTCACCCTGCCCAGGAGGAGGCCCTATGAATTCTCACCTCCATCCATGCCAACCCCGTGCTGGCCCTGGACACTGAGAGAGTTGAGTTGATTTTGGTTTCAGCCTGTGTCATAGGAATTCTTATGGGACAGGGATCCTCATGAGTGTTTTTGTTGCACTCAGAGTCCTGGGACACTTTCCTGTTACTCTAATACCTGTCCTCGCTTTACCCAGAAAGGCAAAGAGGGAACTTATCATAAAATTCCCAGCTATTTGTATAAATGAGCATCTAAGTAAAGGCAGAAACTATTCTGCTAGAGGAGAAAATTCAGTCTACCAATGGGGAGGGCACTGCTCCTAAGAGGGACATCAGGCTGGTTTCCTAGAGACCAGAGAGGTAAGAAACCCATTGGGATAGTTTGATTTAAATAATGAGATTGGAACTGAGAGGTGCAGCTCAGTGGTAGAGCGTGTGCTTGGCAGGCACAAGGCCCTGGGTGCCGTCCCCAGTGAGACTGATTCACATATCTGGTATTTTAGGGAGAAATCAGGAACCAGGGAAGCACAAAGGCCAGGTTATCTATCGTTCCTTGGGAGGTGTGGTAGCAAACGGTTCTGAGGCTCTGACTTAAACACCTTGCCACTATAAAGAAGTAAGTTCTTGTTTCATTCATAGGAGCCTCCTGGACACAGAATCCTCTTTGAAATGCTGTGAGCACCCTTCCCCCTGCCAAGACTACCAACATGCAAGGTTCCCACAGTTCAGCAGGCATTTATTCAGTACCAGTAGGTACTAGATACAGCATTAGGCTCTGGATGAATACATAGGGTATGATCCCATCCCTCAAAAGATAGAGAGCCCTTCCCAGCCCTTGTCACAGGCCAGGAAGTTTATATATTTGTAATCCCATGGAGAAATTATTGGAATTCTAGTGAGTTAATTTCAATCTACCACTTCCAGTGTGACACACAGCGTAAATAAAGACAAAATTATATATCCAAAATGGTGGGGAATCAAGAGGGTCCTGAGTCCAGCTACAGTGATGGCTGTCTGGGACAAAGTCCTCGACCCAGGGCTGAATCTGAGTTGTATCAATTCGTGAAGAAGGGAGTGGCTTGAGGATGACTGTGAGAATAGTGGGAAGCAGTGAGTGCTGTGAGCTGGGCTGGGTAGGAGGCCTGAAGTCACCTCTGCAATATGAGGACATGCAGAAAGAGCGATCTGCATGACAACTGAGATAGTATCTAATGTTTTGGGGTCAGTGCTTCAGCTCTGATGTGTAACCTTTCAAGTCCCAGGAAGTCATAACCTCTATCTTGAGGCTCCATCCCAGCCGACAGCTTGGAGCACTGGCTCTTCATCCCACCTCATCCTGGCTCACACATAGAGACAGTGGGGTATCCCACACGCTTGCTGTCTTCAAAGACTACACATCAGCACCTCAGCCAGATCGATAGGCATTGCTGAAAGCCAATTGAAGGGATAAGGAAAAGTCCCAGCCAGCTCTGCACATATCAACACATGGATATAGGGCCAGATTCAGCCAAAATGGAGACAATTGCTCATTCTTGCAAGGAGAGTCGTGCAGATGATCCTCCACATCAAAGAACTCATCATGTAGGTGGAAAAAGTGTGCATACCTGTAATCTCAGCACTCTGGGAGGCTGAGGCAGGAAGATGGAAAGTTTGAGCCTAGCCTGAACAATTTAGTGACTTAGAGAAAGCATGTCTCAAAGTAAAAAAGAGCTGGGTATAGCTCACTGCAAAGGCCCTGAGGTCAGTATCTAGTACCTCCCACACTGACGGAACAAAGAAAAGAGCCACAGCTCTGCAGTTAAAGTAACCCCAGGGATGGACTGAGGGTCAGGGAGGCACTAGGAAGTCTCCCGGAAAAGGCGAGGGACTCCGTGCCAGGATCTCAGGTCCAGGGTCCTCACTGGTTCTCACCGTACAACAGAGTCAGATGAAAACTGGGTCACACGAGGCTCCAGATCATCCCCGGGTGACGGGAGAGAACAACCCCGCCACCTTCTGTCCTTTCCTGCCCCACAGCACCTGTTGTTGGTCAGGACAGTCGTGGAGGAAGCTGAGCCTGACCCGCTGGGCTCCCCGGGGATCTCCACCGCACCTCTGACTGTCCCTCAATCACAAACCCAATGCTTGGGGGTTAAAACCACGAGAATTCCGAGGACCACATTCAGCTGCACTTGGAAGCCAGGGCCAGAAGGAGCAGGTCAGGGTCAGAAGTCAGGTGCCCCTCAGCGTCCTCGGGGTAAAGTGCGGCAGCCAGTGTGGTCCTGAGCGCCTCCTACCTTCTGTCTACCAAACCCAGGAAACCTAGGTCTTCTCTCCAAGATGGGATATGGGTTCTTCCACCAACCAGAGAGGCCCTTGCTGCAGTTCCCATCCTGAGATCCAGGCAGCAAATGTAGGAAGTAAATTTAAAAAATTTAAAAGCCGCGTGAAATGAACTTGGAGGCAGGAGACCTGGGTTTGACTCTGATGCCTGTCACTGACCTGCTGTGTGACCTTGTGAAAGTCACATGCCCTCTCTGGTGTCCTATAGTTAATGCCGAGTTAAGAGCGAGGGGAGGTGACGACTAGCAGTCCATGTATAGTCGGGGGTGAGAAATTCACCAAGAAGCAAGAGAAAATTCGTTAAAATACACGACTGAAATAAGTGGGAAGGACGGAGAAAGATGAAGTCATCCGTTCTGTCCTGGCAATGCAGTCACCAAGACAGCGCGGGAAACTAGCACTTGAGCTGGCTGAAAGGAACACTCGGGTCTAAGTGAGAGAGCAGAGTTTCCTTCTGAGGGATCCGTTGTCTGAAGAAGCCTTCAGGGCTTGCAGAGCTGCAGAACAACTCCTTCTGAGGCCAGAGCTCCCAGGGAGTGGGCGGACCTGGCACGGCGGCAGCCAACGAAAGAGTCTCTCGATGAGGTCATGGAGTTCCTTGGCGCTCCATTGGCTGCCTCTCCGGGCATCGGCGAGGCGCTGCGAGTGGGCGGGGCGCAGGCAGGGCTGGGAAACCCGTCGAAGCCTCCTCCTGGCTTTGCTTCACCCTGAGTCAGGGTGAGGGGTGTCCTCATTCCGAAAATGCCCAGAAGAAAGAGCTCTTCCCCAGGAGACTAGGTTTGCTTACTTTGCAGGAATCTTAGTTTTCTTTAGGGAAAGTGGAGGGTTGGTTTATTTTGTTTTAATCCAAACACAGCAATTTAAGAACCTCGAGGCCGTTTAAGGACAGTGAGTAACCCGCCACGGCTGGGTCACCTCTTACTGTCCCATGGTGACCCCGGATGACTTGCCTGGCCTATGAGGCCTGCAGGTGGGACCTGGGCACAGTGGCCCCAAGCTCGCACTGGTGACCTCGGTCCTCGCCCACCACTGTCGGCATCGCAGGCGGGAAAGTCCTCAGGCCGCCTTGCGGAAGGTGGCGAGCTTTCAATACACCCATTTTGTTCCTAAAATACTGCCCACAACAGCGTGGTGCCAGAAGGCGTGCAGCTCCGCCTATTCTGGGCTGTCGTTTGGGCGGAGCGACAGTGGCCTCAGTCCTCTGAACATCCTTTTTGCGGAAGGGCCCGGCAGGCCGCATGCCTAGGCCCATCCGAGTGTCTTTTCAGAGGTGACTCTAGGGCCGAGGGTGGCCACCCCCAATTTGGTGTGTCTGAGGCAGCCAACCAGGACAAGATGAAATGATCCCAGCATTGTGTGCAGACTGAGCGACTGGATGGCCTTGGCTGAGGATGACCGCACTGGGCAGGGAAGACAGGCAGCAGGGGGGACAGAGCCCATTGTGGGAGGAGAAGTGGCCATTTGTCATGGTCGTGGCCTCTGGGGCCCTCAGCCTCCTTTTCTGTGCGTGAGGATTCCCCACCTGATGAGGGAATCCTCTCTGAGAGCTCAATGTGCTGGGCACATGCTGTGCCGCCTGAGGCAACACTAGGACCCGGAGATTCAGTGCTGCGTGCGTGCGTGCGTGCGTGTGTGTGTGAGACAGGGTCATGGGGACTCTGGTGTGTGTGTGTGTGTGTGTGTGTGTGTGTGTGTGTGTGTGTGTGTGTGACAGGGTCATGGGGACTCTGAATGGGCCAGACGGTTTCCTGCATGCCTGCTTGCTTTCCTCTCTGAACTTTGCTCAAGACAATTGCGCTTGTTCCCTCTGTGACCAGGGAGGTTAAGCGTGGGAGAGGAAATGAGCAGGGCCTCTGGGTTGCTTAAGGAAGCCTCAGGGCATATCTCTTCTTCCTCCTAGAAAGCTGTTTAAAGCCTCCCTAGTTTGTGTCTCTCCTGGCACTGGGGCTTGAACCCAGGGCCTTGTGCATACTAGGCAAGAGCTCTGCTACTGAGCTACACTTCTGGCCCTTTTGAGATAGAGTCTAAGTTGCTTTGGCTGACTATGAACTTGCAACCCTCCTGCGTCAGCCTCCTTAGTATCTGGGATTACAGGTATGTGCCACTGTGCTCAGCTTCAAGAGTATTTGAAAAGATATGGACACAATTCGCTAGAGTTGTTTTGGTTTTGTTTTGTTTTGTTGGGGGTCGTTGGTTTGTTGGTTGATTGGTTTTTTGAGACAAGGTCTTTCTATGTAGTTCAGTCTAGCCTTGAACTATAGCCCAGACTGGCTTGCTATTTACCGTGATTTTCCTGCCTCAGCCTCCTGAAGCTGGGATGACAGTCATGTGCCACCACGCCCAGTCAAAATGTCTGTATAAAGACCTCCAAAACTAGCTGAGCAGCTTGCTCATATGCTTGGTATCTACAGTAATTCCAGGTGGCCAACATGAAATAGCTCCTGCGTGTGATCTGGTGAGACCCTGGAGAGCTGGTATTAAAATTGCCAATGGTTATTAGCACTACAGCTACTTTCCTGCTTCCAAAATGTGTCACCACCAGCGGCATTGTAGGAAACCCTGCTTGCTGAGGATTTTGACTTCAGCCTGCTGGGTCCCCTTCTCATCCTAACAATAACCACACTTCAGTGGTCGGGGTCCTACCCAAACCTGTGACTTTCCTGTCTGCCCACAGCTCCCGCAAGGCCACCATGCTCGGCTTAGCAGGCTGGGCTGGCTTTCTGCTCAGAGCCCCCCACAGAGCTGCACAGTATGCTTGGACTCATAATCTTTATACAGCTACACCAACTTTGGATACCCAATTTACTAGACCCTTTATACAGACTTTACAGAATAAAGGATCACCCCGGGGAAGGTTCCAGTCTTCTGATGCCCAAGGGCCTGTTATTGAGAGTGACTGCAGGATGATAACATTTTCCCCCGTTTTACAGATAAGGAAACGGAAGCCCAGGGAGTCTGGCTTTTTAGTGGCCAGGACTCAGGTAATAGTGAAGGAAACTGTCAAACTTGCTAAGAAGGTGGGACTTGGAGACAGAAGTTCCCCTGACCTTCCACCTACCTCAGCCCAATTCTTGCTTCTTGTCAGGTTGGCCTGACCATCCTTTTAATTGCTTCGTAGCCACTCATGGCTAAGCCAAGTTGTTTGATGGAGGGACCCGCTGGCCTCCATCTCTGTTTCCTCTGAGTCCTTGATGCCCATATCAGCACCAGCCGCAGCCATAAGCTGCCACAGGGCCCAATTTAGAAAGCACTGACTGATGTTTTTGTGCAGCCGTGTCATCCGTGACCATGTACCAGAATGTTCTTGAACTCAGATGTAGCTGCTTGGCAGACATTATCTTACAAAAAACGAGATTCTGGGCATGTGGCTCAGCACTCTTTGCCACTCAACATTCTCCAAGGCCAACAGGTAAAGGTGGCATCTGCAAGTCAGAGCGATCCCTCATGGCAGCTTGGCCTGTGGCCTGTGGTCCGGTCACCTGGTTTTACCCTGGGGATTACTTCTTGTCTTATAAATAGCTGAGCACATCCTGGGTGAGCTGTTAATCTGTGGGGCTGGTGCCGAGACTTTGGAATCATGTCCACCTTGGTTACAGTGCGCGCGTGCACACACACACACACACACACACACGTGCGCACATGCACAGTGGAGTTGACCAAAGTTAAGAAACATAGAATGCAAAGCGTGAGCCTAGTGTTGAGTGAGTAGCTGGACTTGAGAATCCATCACAGAATGAAGCGTATTCACAGTCCTAGCAAAGCAGCCCTAGTGTTGTCCTGCCACCCATTCCTCTGGGCCAGTGCCCTGCGGGCTGGGAGAGAGGGCCTGGTTCTCTTCCCCCCAGCCCCGGGCAGGAGATTTCGGGGTCTGTGAGAGGAGGGTGGGTGGGACACGGGATGGAAGGCGAGAGCAAGGGCTCTGGAAGCAGCACTGGGAGTGCAAAGAGGATGATGCCGGGCAGGGTGTGAGTGACTGTTGCAAAGCTGCTTTCTCAGCAAAACAAAAACAAAGCTAACCGTTGCTCTCTTTTATTCACACAGTTTTTAAAAGCTTTAGGAAAAAATGTCCTGCAGTTTCAAACCTGATGCAAAATCTAAACAAATAAGTGTACTGGATGTGGCTCAGCTGCTGGGGCCCAAATGCAACTGGGAAGCAAATGAAGCTTGTCTCTTGGCCACCTGATGGCCTCAGCAGTACGCATTTATTTCCCTTCCAAATTTTTGTCTATGCCAGAGGAGCTGGGATGGAAACATCTTGAGAACAGCTCTTGGGGCGCTGGTCCTGAGCAGTGCTGCTCTGGAAGTGAGCGTGTTAGTCAGCGTTGCACCACTGGACAAAATACTTCCCATACACAGCTTCAAGGGAAGACTTCATTTTGGGGGGCTGGGTCCCTGGTTGGCTGGCTCTTTTGCTTTAAGGCCTGTGCGCAGGTGCAAACACTTGGCAGAAGAAGGCTGTTCACTTCCTGGTGTCCTGGAAGCAGAGAGCAAGGGCCTGAGAGGAAGGGGCCAGGGACCAGGTATCACCCCACAGCCAGGCCCTTGACCTACTCCTGTCAGCCAGGTCCACCTCCTGTGTCCATCACCTCCTATAACGCCATCCAGTATGGTCTCATAACGGGCCCATGATCAGCTAATCCACTTGAAGAAATTATAGCCTCATGACTTACTTACCTCCCCAAAGTCCATCAGCAACCAAACCTTTCCCATAATGAGACACTTTGGGGATGTTTTTGGTCCCAAGGGTAACACCCATCCAAGGGCGCTTCAATGTGGGGTGATTTTTGTCCCTGGTTTTTGAGATCCATCTCCGTTGTGATGTGTTCATGTGGGTGTGACGTAAAACTTGCATCTCTCAAGCTCAGTAAAATATACCCCAATGCTGCATAATACCAAAGAGGAAAACAGCTATCATGAAACAGCAGCTGCACGTCTTCTCAGCTTACCCGTCCAGGTGCGGGGATCCTCTGCCCTATGGTCCGGAGAGTACGATGTCTCATTTCCCAACTGGGAGCTGGGTGGAAATAGGGAGCTCCTGGCTCCCATCCCTCCTTCCCCAGACTCGGCTCAGTCAGTCACAGGTCCTGGAGGGCGGCATAAGCTGTGCTGACCTCCTGGCTGTCCTGGGAAGACAGCGCCCCCACTGGACACTGGGGGACAGGCAGCCTTGTGTCCTCATCTTCACCTTTCTTTTTTTTTTTTTTTGCGGTACTGGGGATTGAACTCAGGACCTTGTGCTTGCCAGGCAGGCACTTATTCCACTGAGCTATATCCCCAGCCCCCAGCTTCACCTTTCTGGAGTGGAGTTTCCCTCCTCCTCGCTGGAGGTCTAAATCAAAGGGCCAGCAAGACTGAGCCTTCTTGGAGGGTCTCGGGGCGGGAAATCCATTTTCTTGCCCGTTCAAGCATCCAAACACCACCTGTGTGCTAGGCTTGTGGGCCTCTTCCTTCGTCTTCACATCCAGCCGCATGTCCTCAGAGCTCCTGCCTCCTTCAGATCAGCCCCCAAGGAATCCAGGGTCACCTCGCCATCACAGGTGCTTCCCTTAATCCCGTCTGCAAGGTTCCTTTGGTCATGGAAGGGAGCTGATCACAGGTTCTGGGATCTGGATGTAGGCATGGAGCAGGGGGCATTATTGTATCTAGAACAGGGTCACAGGCCTTCACAGGCCCAGGTGGGGACAGCCCAGGAGCCCCGGAAGTGGTATGGAGAACTGGTAATGGGGACCCAGGTGTCCCTCCCTTCCTGATCTGCTCAGAGGCTTCTTCTTGGCAGCTCCTGACTATATGATGGGAGAGGACAGTGACAGATGGGCAACCATAGGACAAGACTGCTGGTGACTGGTGCGGCAGGTGCTTCCTCTCTCTTCAGGAGCACGGCTCAAAATCTGCTTCAGGATCCACACAAATGCTGGGCCGAGCATAGTTACCTTGTGTCCTCTAAGATGTTGAAGTACCGACGTGTACTGCTGTGTTTCTTTAACGATCGTCATTACAAAAAACAAGAGCAACTCTGCTTCCCCCCAAAAAAGACCCCCACAAATCCACATCAGTATCAGGTGTTTATATGACAGGTTTATTCTTTTTTCTGAAGCTCGAACAAAGACATCTTTACACTCACAGAAGCTGGTAAAAAGTAAGCCCTTGCTGCTTTGTTAAAAATAAAACCCATACATAAAGCTTGCCAGTCAGGTTCCCCGAATAAAAAAACATCATATTACTGCAGTACACTGACTTTTTGAATCATGTTTTTTTTAAAGCCAACACAAAGCATCCCCACCTGCCTGAAGAAGGGAAGACTAACTTCGCTACAATGGGGAAAAGCACATGCCTCTTAGAACTATGCACAATGAGTAGATATAGAATTCTGAGGATTCTCCATAAATAGGATATACAATTCTGAGAGTTTACTTCAATCAAAGGCAGTACCAATATCATTAGAGTAAAGCATTCAAAGGACATTGAAATAACTACGCATATTGACGGCAACAAAACGAACATGTCACGCTTATGCTCCTAATTTATCCCAGAAGAGGGAACACTCATTATAAATTAATACTGCAAGATTCTAGCCCAGCTAGAATTAATCAATTTTTAAAAATCTACCATAAAGTCTATACATATGGAATTCAAGAAAGCAGGGAAAGAAAAGCTACTGCTTACTGAGTGCAGGAGGTAGCAAGCAAAGATGTCACTCCCCGGGGGTGAGTCAACGCTAATCAAAATAATGGGAGGAGGAATACAATGAGGATCCAAAATAAAACTGATTCTTGATGTGAGAATAATTTTATTCCTTGCATAAGAATGTCTTATGTTCTTCTATAGAGACCTAGAAAAAAAAGCCATGCAAATAAAATTCAAATTACATGCTAGTAGAGTGACTGTCAAAGGTTGGCCCCAGAAGGAGTCTTCTTAGAGGTCAAAGACCTATTCTAATTCCCATCCAAATTAATGTTTACACCCTAATGAGAGGAGCCCAGCGACTCAAACCAAACCCAATCTGTGTCCCCAGACTCTATCCTTCTGAATAGTGCTTTTTTGCATGTTTTTAAAAAGAAAAACTGGGGACTGGGGGGGAGGTTGAGAGAGGAGCAAAGCAATCCAGAAGTAAAGAATCTCAGTGTGGCAGGTGGCAGGCAGATTACAGCGAAGATCAACAAAGGAAAAATGCAAGCAATGTCTGTGAACAGAAGGGTTCAGTCCACTGACGAGGAGCAAATGCGTTCAGTTCTAACCAGAAGAGCTGCCCGGGGGTCTGAACATTATAGATGCTGCTCCCTGTGTGTAGAATGATGGATTAGCTCCTGCTTATCGGGCAGCGAACAGAGTCAGCCACACAAAGGCCCCCAAGACACCTTCAGCACCAGCCCTTTGAAATGGGAACAAAGTTCTGGCCACAGAGGAACACGTACCCACGTGCCTGAAGACAGAAGTTTTTGAAAAGGGTGTGGAGTAGGAATCTTTTATTCTATAAACAGATCCACTCTGGCTGGCAGTTCTTCCGCTTGACAGGCTGCCTTGGGCTGCCGCAAAGCTGATGTGACCGGACAGAAAACTGCTTAAGATAGTTCACTGGGTGGCTACACATGGACCTTTGCTGCCAGGGTTCAGTCTCTGGGTGACTCATCAAATACAGATGGTCACGCAGTGACCCTGGCTCAGTAAGGTCAGGCTCTGCTTCCCTCAGTGGGAGAAAGGAGGATATGAAGGGACTGTACTGGGAATGTACTGTGTGTGTCTGTATGAAAAAAGTGAAAAGATAAAATTAAGGCGATATACTTGTGGATGCTAATTTGGGCTGGTTAGCAAAACCAAGGTACTGCCATTTCCCCAGGATGGGATCGAAAGCGCAGTTAACATCAGTGCCACCTAAAGGGCAAGGCTGAGGGCCAGGCAGAGCAGGGCCTTCCAGCCTTCTCACCTGGCAGCCCGCAGACACCAGAAGCCGGCCTCTGGGCTTTGGGAGGAGACCTTCTGACACTGCTCTGGGAGGGGCTCTGCTCCCTGTGGGCTCTCTGCCCAGCCTCCTCCCTCTGGGTGCCATCAAAGGTCACAGCAGTGCTTCTCAGGCACTGACCTGTAATGAACTCTCTTCCCTTGCTCTGAAGGAATTTTAAATAAATGATAATAACCAATCCAGCTGCAGCTGCAGGACGAAAACCAAAGTCACAATTGTGGTCCATTTAAAAAAACAGATATCCTTTCCCTCCTTGCCACCATAAATACTAAATAGAAAAAGAGACAAAGAGAAGAAAATATGTTCACATTACTAAGAAAATGGAGACAATATAATCAGTAGGGAAAACTATGAAGAAAAAAAAACCTGCTTGAATATATAGGGTTAACTAGACCTTTAAAGTACAAATAGCATTCAAAAAATTTTCTAAGTGCTCCCACCTGCTAAGATAATGTGATTAGTTCCAAGTTCTAGGAAATTCTAGAACAAAAGGTGCACATCAAAGTAGTGGGGCAGCAGCCTCCTTTCCCAAGTCTTCAGGAAGAAGCCACACAAGCACTGGGCTCGGTGAGGCCACTGAGAAGCGTTGCTTCCCGCAGAGCTGAAGCTCCTAAGCTCTGCGATTCTCGATTTTTGATATGCCAGGCCTTTGGTCTGCTCTGGTTATCTATGCGACCCACGAAAATGAAGCTGGTTCAAGTAACAAGGCATACTATCAATTAGCTGAGTGCCATGATGTGTTTCCAACCCTCAGATCGACAATATGTATTATAATGCTAATCGAGACCAATTAAGTATTAAAAGTCCATCTCATTTTACATCTACTTTATTCTGTTTACTTCAAATCGCTAATTAATATTCACTATATAGGACCAGGCACAGATAATTTTAAAATTAAACTATGTGACAGGAAATCATTAAAAATCAACTCACCCCCCAAAAGAAGAATCAAGAAGTATTATGTCGAGGTACAAATTCCTTATGATGAATGTGGTCATTATGTATACCTAAAATGCACCAATAAATTTAATTTAAAAAAAATCAAGCCTGTATCTTGCCTATCCTTGGGCTCGAGGCATCTTGTAGAGTCTTTTCCTGGCCTTTCACTGGTTCTTCAGTGTGCTGGCGAGGGAGGGAAGGTGTAACTATCTCCGCTCTGAGATACAGAAATGGGAGATGAGAGAGGCTGAGCAACTTTCTCAGTCGCTAAATCTGTTGTCAGTCTGAAAATCAGTGCAGTGCCGTCTGTCTACCTCCTTTTTGGAAAATCAGGTCTTTTAAAATATCAATTTCATCTAAAATGGTCCCTCAAATCTGCAACTCACAAACAATGTTTAATGCCTTCCAATGTTTACGTGCCTTCAAAGGAAACAAATACTCAATCTGTTAGATCACTCATATGAACCACTAGAATGAGATCTGGTTGGAAAATACTTCCAAGGTAAAGTGCTAAGTTCAACTGAAAACCAGCCCATTATATTTGTGTGCTGTTAGTATAGTCATCTAACGCTGCAGCAGAGTACTGCTAATTCAGTTTGCTATGTGAGTGGCCTATGGGCAACTTTCATTTCTCCATGTTAAAAATATCTTTAAACAAAAACAAATCTCAGTGCTTCTTCAGTAAGAAATATTATTAGGTCTGCAAAGCAGTCACAAAGAAAGGAAGCCTAGAATGTCAGCACCAAGTGCTATATGTGCTTGTGATTCTATACATAAAATGAGATCACTATGCAAACAAATTCGTTGTGATGCTTTACTTAATTTCCTACCTTTCAACATAAAAAAATCCCTGTAAGTTAACAACTTTATATGGGACAGATTTTTTCTTTATATTTTCCACTGCAGAAATTTCTTAGGGTCTCACCCACAAAGTAAACCCCAAAACCTAGCAAAAGGATACATTCATCAAGCTAAACTTTCCCACCAACGAATTTCATCAACTAAGAAGTGGCAATGCACTTGTCATCCCAACTATTAGGGAGGTTGAGGCAAGAGGACAGCAAGTTCGAGGCCGGCCCGGGCAACTTTGATACACCTCAAGGACAGGCACAAATTCCTTATGATGAATGTGGTCACATCAAACTATTAAAAACAGGGCTGTAGATGTAGTTCAGTGGTCGAATGCCTGGGTTCAATCTCCACTACTTCTAGGAAGACAAGAAAAAAGGGCTATCCTTGGATGGAGAGGGTCTTGCAAGCTGAAAAAGGGAGCAATTCTGGGGGGATTCATTCTGTTATTTAGATAACACTGGATCTACGGAAGGGTATCGCTCAGTGGTACTGTGCAGGCATAAGGTCCTGGGTTCAATCTCCAGCACCAAAAGAAAGGTGATGCCTGGATAAATGAACCAAGTAAATAAAATGCATTTTTTACTTCATCCTAAAAAATAAAAAGAAATAAAAACAAAGAATCTATACTAATGGGTTGTTTTATTTTGCTTGTTTGTTTTGTTTTTTTGAGATAGGTTCCATGTAGCTCAAACTGGCCTCAAACTCAAGGTGATCCTCGGGTCAGCCTTCTGAGTGCTGGTATTATCACCATGCCCAGATCCTACAGGAGTTTTAGATACTCCAGGTTAACATTCTGAAGTTTCTGCATTAAATGAAACCCTTCCCTAGCTTTAAAACTCATTTAAAATAGTTCTGAAACTCTGGAATATTGTCACCTGTTGCAGCTACACTAGGTTTGTAAGAAAGCATTGTGGTATTACTAGATCAAACCATCCGTACCTGTATGTTTCACTTAAAAAGAAACTAACATAGATTTCTTGTGCCCTGTGGTTGGTCAATTTTAGTCAAAAGTTCCTCAATACAGGCAGGGATTGCTGGCCAGGCAGATGGGCAGTGTAGGAATGGGTTTATCACTTAAATGTTGTAGGCCTTGCACAGTTCACAATACTGAGCTGTTACTTAAGTAGCTAGGAAACAGAATGTTTTCCTCCAATAAACTTCATGTGGTTAACATTAAAACATAGTATTTCTATATCCTTCCACACATTACTCAGCACGGGAAAGAATATGACCCAAAGGAGGTTCCTTCTCTGTGCAGCTGGGCTTCTGGGGCTACCTGTAAGAGACACTGTACTTTGTGCCCCAGCCTTCATTTCTCCTTGTAAAAGATTTCCCCACTATTCTTAAAATAGGGTGCTGCCAGAGAAAGGAGGGCTGGGATGGCGTTCTCCAAACAGCAAGGTGTGAGAAGTGACTTTCTCAAAATAGCTACATCTTTTTTAGCTGGTAGCTCTTTTTTTTGCATGTGGTTTTTAAAAAATTAAAATGAAATTCACATAGCATAAAGTTTAACAGTGTATGCCTGGCAGTGGAGTGTACCTGTAGCCCCAGCTACTTGGGAGGCTGAGGCAGGAGGATCATGTGAGCCCAGATTTAGGGTCCACCTGGGTAACAGAACTAGACTTCATGTGAAAAGAATCATTTTAATCCCATCATATATAAGCTGTTAGTATATTTCTGTTGTACAACTATTACTAGTGTCTAAATCCAGTATAATTTCATTACCCCTAAATGTGATCTGCACCCTTAAGCTGTCATTTCTCCTTTCCTCCTCCCAGCAGCTGTGGAACCACGGGTCTTTCTGTCTCTGTGGATTTGCTTAGCCAGACATTTCACATAAGTGGACTTTTATAATACACAACCTTTTGTATTTGCGTCTCTTTAAAAACAGGGTCTCACTATATAGTCCAAGTTGGCCTAGAGCTCACTATGCAGCCTCAAACTTATGGTGATCCACCTGCTTCAGCCTCCCAAATACTGGAGTTATGGCTTTTCCACTTTATCTGGTAGAGGTTAGGCCTTTTCCAGAGGGCTGTAATTCCAAGAATACCCAATAAAAGGCGCTCAAGTTGTTGACTTGTTCCCTGAGTACACCTAGGAGCTTGCAGCTATCACAGGATGATGCGCTAGTTCTGTTTACCTTTATGTGACATGACAACAGGTTGCCAGCAAACTGTCACTTCTGGGATCTGAAATAAAAAAAAAATTGTCTACTGGATGAAGTGCTGAAGTAGAACAGAATGTCAAAGAGGAGTAGAATTTAAACAGCCATATAAACTCAGATTACATTTTTTCTCTTGGTAACACTGACATTTAAGCTATTTTGGAAGACTGAGAACACCAAATCTGTTTTTTAGTATCTCAGAGCATTTAATAAGTGCTTAGTTGCCTGTGAAATGTTTTTGAAAAACTGAAGCTTTTAAAATGTGAAATCGCATTTGGGCCGATTCCTTATCAGATCTCATTTTTTTTTTTTTCAGATCTCATGTTGACACGCAGAAGGACTTGATTTCAGAGCTAAGCGTATCTGCCACCCATCAGTTCCTGACATTTTAACTCCCATTTTCCCATAACTGTGCTGCAAACTGAATTTTTTTTATCTGCTTGTCTGTAACTTAGATATGGAATTAAGCATGTTTTAGCTTTTAAAAGGTGGGCAAAGTAACGAGATACGTGGGGACTCTGTAAACTGGGTTTTTATACAATTTGTAAAAGGCTAAACATGTTTGTATAACATAGAAAGATATAGTCATCCAAAATGTCTCTGGCTCCCTCACACCTTTCCAAAGTCTGTTTAAGTACTACAAGCAACTCAGAAACTCTTTTGTAGCCTTTTAAAAAAACAACAGACTTTAAGTCCCAAAATAACAGAGATTTTATTATTACATTGCCTTTGTCTTCAGGACCTGTCCTGAAGTAGAAGCCTTGAAGTGTATAATGGATGCATAGCACAGGAAAGGGACCCAGTGTCCTCTCCTACCAATTGTGATGGCCCAGTTATCAGGGCCAGAGCCGCTGTGGGGACATGGGCGAAGGAGCCAGTGCTCGGCTGCTGTCCACTGAGAACACTAGCGCCTTTCACCGCCCCAGGATGCTACCTGAGCACAGGTAGAGGGGCCGTGCGCAGAGGAGGGTGCTGTGCCCTCTGAATTCAAACCCACAGGCGAACAGACACCCGGCAGAAAGCTGCCTGCTCACTCGGTTGAAGAGACAAGAGTCAGAGTTCGGCTGTGAAGTAGCTGGGGTGGAGGGACACAGTCCCAGAGAGGAGAAACCATTGCTATGACATATCACGTGGCACCTGCCAGTCCTAAACTCGGGCGCACCGGGGCCCGTGAGAAACCCAGCAGAAGAGCGGCTGGGAGAGCTGCGCAGGGGTGTGAACAGCTCTTAGTTCTTAAGACAGAGAAGTGGGAATTTCAGGTCACTAAGGCGACAGAGCCCTGCTTAATACACTCGATTTCCACGGGAGAAACCAGAGGCCAAATGCTAGCAGTAAGATGTAAATACACAAGCCCGAGGGACACCGCAGTCAACCTCAATAGGTTTACAGCAGTCTGCCTGTACTTCAGCCGTGCGCCAAGAAAAAACCTCACCATCGCAGGGTGAAGATCTCGGATTTTTTATACATCAAGTGTGGCATCGTGCCGGTCTTAGGAGCCACGAGAGAGTGACTGAAAGCCAAGAGAAAATACAGGAATAAAAAAAACCAATTGGTACAAAGTCAGATGAAAAGAATTTTAAAATCATTTTGATTCATATGTTCAAGAATATGGGGTAAAAAGAACATTCAGTAGAGTCGAGCTTATGAAAAAAAGATCAACAAATACTTTATAATGGAAAATGCTATATACAAAATTAAATTTAAAATTCATTAGAGCCAGTGGAACAGAGAACAAGTGAGTTAGAAGATGGGTTTGTCAATAAAATTTTTTGAAGATTGAAATACAGGGAGAAATAAAGATGGAAAACAAGGTAAGATTGTCAGCTAATATGGAATCTGCTGGAAAAGTCTGCAAAAATCTTGAGGAAAGAGAACTGACTGGAAATAAACACTTCACAAAGACTGCTTAAGAATTTCCAATAAGGAAGGGGATCAACCAACAGATTCAAGTTTATTATTCTTAGGAAAGATAAAACCATAAACAGATACATCAGAGTTAAAAACAGACAAAAGGAAAATCTTAAAAGCAGTCAGAAAATAAAGACACATTATCTTTAAAGAAAAGCACGATTCAAGGCCGACTCTTCCTCAGACCTTAAAGAATGGAATGGTATTCTGGAGGTGATGAACCTAGAATTTCATGTTTGGCGAAAATATCCTTTAATGATATAGGCAAGATTGGGTTGCACATTTTAAATGGGTAAATCATGATATGTAAATTTTATCCCAATAAAGGTGTTACAAAAAAAAAGGCAAAAGTAAGAAGATTTCAAATGCTAAAAGCTAAGAGGATTCACTGACAGCACACCCAGCAATAAAATACACGCAATCATGCGCTGCATAATGATGTCTCAGTCAACACCTGAGCACAAATGCGACAGAGGTCCCCTACGATGATGCTGAGTGCTGTTGTTACAGCATCCGTGCACTTACTTATCAATGCATTTCTCAGGACATACTGTCAGGTTAAAGCAACACGTGATTGTACTAACTAGAATACTTCATGCAGAAAAGTCACCAGTCATGCCAGAGAGAAGAAAAATAGAACAGAATGAAAAATATCAGGGAGTGTTAATGTGCAAACAAACAAAACTGAATATCGATTTTTTAAAAACAGGTTATAGAGAATGCTTCAAAAGAAGTTAGAGTCCCGGCATAGTGGCACATGTCTATAATCCCAGCATTTGGGAGGCCGAGGCAGAAGGGTGGTTCCATAGTCTAGAACTCACTACAAAGTGAATTCAAGGCCAGCCTGGACTACATAGCAAGACCCTGTCTGAAAAAAAAAAAAAAAAAAGGAAAGGAGAAATATGGGAACAAAGAGGAAAAAGGACAAATGGAAAGAAAATGTGAGATGAAAGACTTAAAACCAGTAATGAATAACACGTTAGCACTAAGTGGACTACATACCCACATTACAGGCAACTTTCCCACAAAGAACACTCCCTTGTACGGCTCCGATGTGAGCTGCTCTAAGCTCTTATGGAAGGGGTAACAATGGACAAAACTCTTCCAGCCTATGAAAACGGAGGAAGAGCCCCATCTTATTTAGGGTCAAAATCATCTCTGACACACAATTTGACAGAGACATAAAGGAAAGGAAAATTACAAGTCTGTCCCGCACAGACTCAAAAACCCCAGGCAAAATTAGCAAACTGAATTTATTGATAAATGGAAAGAATACACTGGAGCAAGTGGAACTTACTCCAGGAATATAAAATTTGAAGATCAGTATTATCTATCACTGTAAGACAATAAAAAACTTTATGATCATCTGAATGGAGGCAGAAAAGACATTTAATAAACATTTTCAGAAGCCAGTGTGATGGCACATGCCTATAATCCCAACACTGGGGAGGCTGAGGCAGGAGGATCACGGCGCATCCAAGGCCAGCCTGGACTACACAGTGAGTTCAAGGTCAGCCGGAACTATATAGTGAGACCCTGTCTCAAAAAACCAACCAACCACCCACCTGACCAACCAAGCAAAAAATTCCCAGAAAACTGGGAAGTAAAATAATTTTTAAAAAAATTTTAAGATAGGGTCTCTATATATAGTCAGGCTGGTTTTGAACCAGAGATCCTTCTGTCTGAGCTTCCTGAATGCTGCAATGACAGGTGTGTGCCTCGATGCACCACTAAAAAAAAATCATAATCTAGTAAATTGTATCTATAAAAAACTTACAAAAAGCCAGGAACAGTTGTGTATGCTGTAGTCTCAGCTACCTGGGAGGCTGAGACAGGGGGATCACAAACTTGAGGCCAGACTGGGGAGTGTAATGACAACCTATATCTAAATAAAGGAGTAAAAGGGCTAGGGATATGTGAATGTAGCCTAGCACTTCCTGAGTCCAAGCCCCAGGAGGGGGACCAAACCAAACCTCAAAAAACCTTCATGTGGTGGCGCATGCCTGGAATCCCAGCACTCAGAATGCTGAGGCAGGGGGATCATTGCAAGCTCGAGACCAGCCTGGGCTACAAAGTGAGCTCAAGGCCAGCCTCAACTGCACAGTGAGACCCTGTTTCAAAAAGACAAAAAAACAAAACAAAGAAAAAACCCAAAAAATCCCCTCATAATCTTGTGGTGAGCATTTAATAGGACAAAAACACTAACCATAAATGAAAGATTGCTATATTAGATTTCATAAAAATTTTGGTCATGAGCTGAGCATGGTGGTGCATGCCTGCAATCCCAGCACTCAGGAGGCTAAAGCTGTTGCAAGTTCGAGGCCAGTCTGGGCTACAAAGTGAGTTCAAGGGCAGCCTGAACTGCATAGTGAGACCCTGTCTCAAAAAGACACACACACAAAATTTTTTTTGGTGATACCGATAAAAAAATTTACAGAAAGCCAGGCACAGTTGTGTGCCTGAAGCCTCAGCTACCTGGGAGGCTGAGATGGGGGGATCATTAACTTGAGGCCAGATCGAGTAGTATACCTTTTTAGAAAAAAATCAATGAGAAGATATTTACAATAATAGACAAAACTCCCACTCATTAAATAAATGTAAGGGACTCTTGTAAAGCAGTAAGAAAAACAAAGACCCCCGCAAATACGGACACATAGCTCCAAAAGGAACTTAACAGAAGAGGATCCTCAAATAGCTAATAAAAATAAAAAAAGGTATTCCACACATTAGTACCTCTCAGGGAAACACACATTAAAACCACAGTCAAACACACATTTGTCAGAATGACTAAAACCACAACGAAGCATGCTATTACCAAAATGGCTAAAAACCACAGTCAAACACTCATTTGCCAGAATGGCTAAAATCACTAAGCCAGTGGTACTGGGACTGATGGGGACATGGAACAACTAGAACTCTTATCCGCTGCTGATAACAGTGTAGATCTTCAACCAGTGTCGAGAAACATTTGGCAGTGTCTTCTAGCTAAATGTACCTTCACCCTATGGCAGGGCAGCTCCACTGTTACCGATAAAACCAAGAGAAACGTGTGTACCTCTCCACAAAGGATACGAACAGGAGTGCTCACAGCACCTTCGTACATAAAAGCTAAAAATTATAAACATCCCAAATGTCCATCAGTGGTAGAACGAATAAGCAAAGGGTGAGGTACAGTACTCATCCGAGGGAATGCTAGACAGCCATCAAAAGGGCAAACTATGGTTACTGCTACATGCAGCAACATGGAGGACCTCCACACATAGCGCCATCAAATAAAACCAGACACAAAAGTACATACACTGTACAGTTCCGTGTATCGGAAGGTCAAAACAGCGACAGAAATTAGAAAAATGGTTATGTTTAGCATTGACTGGGAGCCCCATTTTCATCTGGGTGATGGTACTACGGGTGTGTACAGATGTAAAAATTGATGAGCTAAATGTGTAAGCCTTGTATACTTCACATATTATATTGCAATAAAAGTTTTAAAAACACCTTCACTAATTCCATGTGGTCCTGGTGCTGTACTTGGACTGGTTCCTTTGGCCATGTCCGTGATCCGGGCATTCACTGGGCAGCAGGAAGAGTTGGGGAAGGGATGAGGGTACAGGAGAGAACTAGCCTGTGGGTCTCCTAGAAGAAAATACCCTCTCGGAGCGTATCTAGACATGTTACGAGTTCCTTCACCCTCAGAGTAGACGGACTTACTTATATGGCCATTGAGACAGTGCTTTTGTAAAGCAGCCGTCTTTGGGGCCACTGGAAAGGTTCAGAGCTCTGCGTTTAGAGGCTCTATAACACCATTATTTGCTTAATCTTAACTCATCATCATCCTGAACTTTTCCCTTGTTTCAGTCGATTGTTTATTGCAGGGATACTGACCATCATCTACAAATGTTAATCACCACGTGGAAACACAAAGAAGCAGTGAGTGAAGTAGCGGCGGGGGTAACATTCGTGTGTGTGGGTTTATAATAGGAAAGCAAAAAAAGGAACGCAAGGAAAACTACGTGTACCGAGTGTGGAATCGGCTGAGGCAGTTATGGCAGACAGAAGCAGACAGGAACAGCGTTCATTTGTACTTTTAGTTTTCTACATAGAACAGAAGAAAAGGGGCTTTCCATTTTAAATTTTCCATTTACATTTTAGTAAAAAAAAATTCTTACCTTTATGGCACAGCTCTGGAGAAATGGTTCATCTAGAGTACTGCGGCTTGGGCTCCTGTCAAAAGCTTCCGTTCCACACCTAAGGATAAACACCACTGTGGACAGAAATACACCAGCTGTACATTTAAATGCCAGTCTTTACAAAAAAAATTCCTCTATGTGTATACTGTGATTTCCTCTTCTTTTCAGAAATTCTTGCCAGTAAAGCTTTTAGAGATATTTTTCAAAACTTTGGTAAAGTATTAAGTTTTTATGTGAGGCAGCACCTTTACGTTTCTGTTCTTAGTCACGGAAAGACAGCGTCACTGTACAGTCATGCCTTTTGCCCGTATGTGTAATTTTGGCAAGTCGGATTGCAGCACAGGAGCTGAAATACACTGCCTTTCTCTTTTGGCTTTGAGTGATCAAGGGATGGCCACGGCCGCAGGTCTTCCATGAGGATGGCTGCCACATCCCATTCCGACACAGCAGGGCATGTTTTACACAGCCATCTTCTTGTACAGTTAGAAATAAAACTGTAGTTAAAAAAGTCGGTGGCCTCAATCTTACTGGATTTTAGAACAAAGCAAATAAGGAGAACAAGGATTTTCCAATCCATCTACAAACAGAAATGTTGGAAAATAAAGCCACATTCTTCTACACGCACAACTTCAATTTCCTTAAATTATAACATACCATTTTTGTTCTTTTGATTTTCATCTTCATCTTCTTCCTTTATTTTTCTGGTACTGGGGATTAAATCCAGGGCCTTCATAGTGAGTTACAATCTCGATCTTTTTTTTTTTTTTTAATTTTAAATTCTGAAACAGGGTCTTGCTAAGTTGCCTGGGCTGTGCTAGAACTTGTGATCTTCCTGCCTCAGCTTCCTAGAGTGCTGGGACTAGAGATCACCACGCTCAGCTTCTTGTTTAAATACAGGGGGACTTGAAAACATAAGCGAAAAGTCAAAAACTATTCGGAAGAGACAAGCATCCCGCTGGATCTTTAAAGAGATAACTTTTACAAGACCATACAAATTAAAAATGCTATACAAAACAACATAACCCTAAATATTATCCCAGATGCTTGTGTTCTGAAGGCCAGGTGTATTACACACAAATTTTATTTCTTTGAAGTCTTCAGTGCTTTACAGTGGACCGAGCAGCCCTTTCAGAAACTATTACAAAATGTCCTTCCACCTAACCCAGCAAATGTGTACCAGGAAAACTGAGCCTGAGGAATAACTGCTGGGAATCCTGTCTTTTAATATAAAGTCTCCTAAATACAGAACATCAGCATTTGCCATGTGGTGAGAAGGAAGGAAGGAAGGCAATGGCTGGTAAGCAGGAGCAGCTGATTGGGCTGGTGGCGCTTACGTGAAGACAGCCACGCAGTGACCTGGGAGCCACTTTTACTTCTTGTTCCTTTTCAGGCCCAACAGTAGGAAAAGAGGGAAGTGCGGGCACCTGCTTACTCTCCCAATACATGAAACAGGAATGGGCAACAGCTCTGAGGGCAAGGAACAGCTGGGCCAATACTTCACTTCAAAGCGGGGCGCTGAGCACACAGAGAAAGGGGCTCAGAAGAAATACGGTATCTGGAAGCTTGAAAGTACTCAGTGCTGAAGATGAGGCTGGGAACGAGACTGACCAAATATTCTCAGGAAGATGCTGCCCATTTGAACACACACTGTTCCCTGTCCCCCAAACAAGATTTAAATACCTGCTTTGAAAAGGACGCTATGGAATGTCACCATTTGGAGTGAAGTAACTTAAGATAGCGAGTGAAACTTTATGTCGCTGTAGCAGCTATTTTCTTTGAGCAGATTATACTTAAAATATGTGGTACATACTTCCTGTCAATCTTATAAACTGTGAGTTTTACAATGACTCATATATACATTCCAATTCCATCAACGCTTGTGCATTCATTTTGGTGCCACATCATGTCATTATGGGACCATGCCCACGCGTGGGGCAGGCAATTCATTAAGGACCAGCTTTTTTATACAATGGAGTACTACTCAGCCAAAAAGGATAAACTTGAGACGTTCATAGGCAAATGTAAACAACTAGAGACCACACTCGTAAGTTAAATAAACCAGACTCACGTATGTCTCCCTGGTGTGAGGAACTCTGAGAGAGTAAATAAGGTCCAAAATGCACAATGGATATTGTGAAATGGGAAGAAATTGTTCAAAAGGAAAAAGGAACTAGGATGAGGGAAGAGAAAAGGAAGGAAAGGAAGAGGAAAGAAAAACAAAATACAAGATAAACTACTAGCTTCTCTTAGTTCATTGAAAAGAGAAGTTTGTGCTGATATTGTTTGGAGAATTTTTATGCCCATATCTTGTACTCTGAGGACCTACTTTATTTATTTATTTATTTATTTGAGACAGGGTTTTGCCATGCAGTTCAGGCTGGCCTTGGACCCACTTTGTAGACCAGGATGGCATCGAACTTGCAGAAATCCTCCTGCCTCAGCCTCCTGGGTGCTGGGATTACAGGGGTGTGCCATATCTGTAGCAGCTTGATTACCTACTTTAAAGATAACAACACTCAATGTATTAACTGTTGTTATTCTCCTATTATTTGTTAGGAGATTCTGTTTTACTTTTCTTCCATAAAAAATAAGACCAGAAACACCACTGTTATTGGGTAAGACATTTGAGGAAGCCAAATATCATAATTTTAAGATTATGCACTGTTATAGTAACTCATTTACAAAACAATTATTTTGACATTATGTAAGTGGTATATTAGAATTGAACTATTTACTTGGATTTTAAAGAATATTAGAGGTGTTATTATACAAACACCTGAATCGAGCTCTTAGGTATTATTACTGGTCCCTGGAACAATACCCGAAGTAATCTAAGGTCTAAGGCACATATAGGACCAACAGCTTAGAAATGTTCAACATTGTAAGGTGCCCTGTTCTTAATAAATATGACAGTAACAGGTGTTTCAAATACAGGCAAGGTGGACAGTTAGACAAGAAATTATATATATATTTTTTGGCACCAGGAATTGAACTCAGGACCTTGTGCTTGCCAGGCAGGCACATGTGCTCCTGAGCTATATCCCCAGCAAGAAACTGTATACTTTTATAAAGCATTTGAGTACACTCTTAAAAAAAATAAAGTGAGTTACCAAAGGAATTTCCTTATTTAAAAAACACACCAGTCATTGTTATCCTAGCAGAATTCTTTAAAGAAACTTACCTTATATTTAAAGAATTACCTAATGTTTATAAGAACATTCTTAGGTAAGAAATTAGCAGTAATTAAAAAGAATTAAAAGGCGATCCTTCGCAGGTAAACGAACCTGTGACTCCAAGGCAATCATGTTGAAATTAACCCAGGGGTCTGAAGTTCTATTCCAGTAGTGCAGTGGTTTCTTACTTTACAGAAATTTGGAGACCTATGAATTGGTAACTATTTTCTTAACCTCGTCCCTCTATTACCCTCCTTTTCCCATTTTTGCCTTTCATATTATTACGCATGTACAGCTAGAGAATATACGACTCAGTACTCACGACGGCATAAGTTATGTACCCCACAGTCAAACAGGGGAGAAGGGAGGGGGTGAGTTAGCTTTATCCCCAAAATTAGCATCATAGAAAGTATTTAATGTACCTATTTTTTCTTACATTTATTTTATACTTAGTATCAAAAGTCCTTGCATGTAGTATTTTGACAGGAAGTATTTGTTATTGTTTAGTTTTCATGTAATCAAACGAAAGCTCTGTGAATGTGAAGGAGCAGCGCCTTTGCGCTGGCAGCCTGCACGCCTCTCAGCTGCTGCAGACGTGGTGGCACCCAAGGCTGCTTGTGGGTGTGTGCGGGTCAGCGAGGATGGCGATGTCTGCTGAGAGAGTGCACGGCTGAGTGTCCTTTGGGTCCTTTCAAAGCCCATTCGGGATAACTCAGGCTGGAGCGTCAAGAGACAGAGCTTTACCACTTGTCCCTCCTCTTCCTCCGCCTGCCTTTACCCATTTCAGTCTCCTCCAGGAGAAGATGCGTGAGAAAGAAATGCAAAGTAAACCCACCGAATTTCGATACTCACAGCGAGTCGATCACAGCACCAGTCATTGGGGCACAGTGACTAGACCGTTTTTCTGGACTATTTTCTGTTGCCAGTGAAGTCCATTCAGTTTGTATTTTGTAACTCATTTTCTACTGTGATACATAGTTTAAAAAGTGACTTGAATATAACCCAAATATATCCAATGTAAAAATAAATGGACATTTTCTTATGAATTTGTACACAATGACACCACTTTTTATGAATTAGCTGTAGATCATGCAAGATCTTCCATCCTTACTAGGAGTGACTGAAACCTAGGAGTATCAACATTCACTGATTAAAAGATAATTATGTAGTCATTTAGGTCAGTGAAAAGTATAAAAAATTACTCCCAATAACCATTGTGGACAAAGATGTGAACATGATGATACAAATTTTTGAAAATATTTTAATAGTTGCCATTTTGTTGCCTGTGCTATTAATATATACATTGATTTAGTAATAAATATAATTTCATTACATAGAGTGCAATACTTTTAGTATTCATAACTGGTTGAAATTAATGCTATTACCTCAAGAAAGGGATAAATAAATACCATGCCCAAATACCAAACTAAGCCTCAAGAGGTTATCATTAACAAAAACTATAAAATAAACTTGTTGGGCATTATCTTTTTAAGCATGATTCCTGTAAACATAACAAAGATCACTTTTCTCAGTCCTAATACTTCACATAATGGCTTGAAAAGAAAGCACAACATACAAATCCTAACACTTCAGTTTTTTGCATAGGGAAAAAATTAATTACATTTTAAAATGCGGCAATCTTTCCGTGACATGTCTTCATCACACAGCACTTGTTTTCTGTATGAATTCAGAACTTTGGAGCAATAAAAGCGCTCTGAGTAAGTTTATAAAATATGCTTTCTGGATTCAAAGTTTAACAGAAAAATCTCCAAACAGGTCAAAGATACGATTCTAAAATATTATGTACATAATAAATGACTACAGGAGAAAATGTCTCACTGTAGTCCAACACAGTGTACAAATCTGAAGCACAGTGTTGAGTATAATTTCCCTTTAGTTTTTCCTCATGTTGATGCATAAGTAGCTAAGGACTCATACAACATGCCCCGTTCTACCTGCTGCATACAAAGCAGAAGAGGGATGTAAGGACAAATTTTAAGTAGATAATGGAAAAAACGGCAAAAATACAGTACATATGCTTTAGACAGTGCACTTTATAAAACAGATTGCTTTACTCACATCCTTTTATAAAGTGCAATATTACTCAACACACAGAGACATGTACCTTAATACTCTGAAATAACCATTAAACAAACTGCCAGGAAAGAGCAGTGCAAAAATAAAAACATACACAGCACAGCATGCATTGCAGGTGGATCCCAAACACAGACCATGGGACCTGAAGTTCTTGTAACTTCTTTTTCACTTTTAGAAAAGATTAATAATAGCAAGTTATCATCATATATAACAATAAAATAAAAACAATAAGTTAAAATTCTCTCTCAAGAAATAAGTATATGTCACACATAAAATTCATTACAGAATCTTTTCTTGAAACAGACCTTTTTCTCCAATAAATCTCTATCCAAAGGGTGCAAATCTCTTAAGAGCCCACCTGGTCCACCAGGCACAGCAAAGGCATCGGCAAGTCTTGCTGGCAGACACCTGAAAACCTGTGACCCCGTTGTGGGCAATCTGATCAGTCCCTACTCAAATCTATAGAAACTATTTGTTCTTTCAAGAATGGTCCTGTTGTCATCATGGTAGGTCACTAAAAATAACACATGTTCTATTCACAGTAACAGTCTCTGTCCAGTGCTCTTGGACGAGGATAACCAACAGGTTTTCCTGAAAAAAAATCATTAAGAGGCAGATTCCAATGAGACCAATGAGACACTTTTTTTTTTAAAGTACAGAACATCACCTCAGGCCTGCGCGGAGGGAAGTAAGGCGCAATGGCTCGCCGCCGGCACCCCTGCCCCTCCTCGGCCGCTCAGTCTGAGAACTGGAAGAGCGCCTCCGGGGCGGCGGTGTCTGCGGGGTTGCTGGGCGGCAGCGCCTTGGTGGGCGTGGTCTTCCCGTGGGAGTGGGAGGAGGACGAGTGCGAGCTCTCGCTGGAGCTGCTGCGAGTCTCCGTGCTGGTGCTGGTCTTCTTCATTTTCCTTCTCTTTGCCAAAGGGGCCTTATCGACATTCTGAAGGCAAAACCCCTCTCTCTTGTATTTGTTAAAGGCCTAGGGGAAGAAAGAGGGACGCCCTGAGAGACAAAAGACTCAAATTTCATGCCATTTATGACTCAGATGCGAAAACAATTTTTCATGGACAACTACAGCTTCCAGTTGTTCGGGGAACAAAGCTCTGACAACTTCCTGACAGGGGAGAGAAGTTCAAGGGAAGAGATTTCTGAGGGCTGTGTGTGAGCATCAAACCACGTGGGCCACCCAGCAGTCAGCGCGTGTTTGTGTTACGCGCGTGTGTTACTAGGGCCTGAACCTTAGGCAAGTGATACATCACCGAGCCCCACTTCCAGCTCTTTTGAATCTGTTGAAGATGTTAGATAAGAAACATTGACTGGAAATTCCTGAAGAACATCAGCATCTAAACCAGCATCCTCTCCATTATTTGACTGGTTCTATTGCTAAGATTTACAATTCAGACCATAAATTCACAACACACAATAGACTCGGGCCTCCTCAGAGCAGGTGACCCTGACTTTTCTTTGCCTCGGGCACAGGCAGGCGCACAGTGACTTTGCAGCCTCGCGTCACAGGGCCCTGAGAAGATCTGAGACACCCAGTGCAAATTCTGGAAGTTACTTTCTTCACTCATCAACGTTTTCATCCATTACTTTTTAAACTTTGGCTCCGAGCTGAGAAGCACTCACTACTCCTTTCTTTTCTTTCTCAAGATAACCCCCCGGGCAATGATTTTATTTCTCCCTCACTTGGTTACTCCTTAGACTAATTATCTGTCTGCATTTGCTTGGCACAAAGGCGCACAAGGTACAGTTAGTACTACGTAGTCTCAGCCAGAGGACACACACATTTCTAAATGTATCAGTGGAGAGGAGGTCTGAGGCTGGGGAATAAGGGCAGACCCGCCCAACCCCGGCGCGGCGCAGGCCTCACGTGGAAGGTCGCTTTCACACAGGTGTGCACAGCAGCTCCTGAGGACCCCAGGATGTCTGGAGTCATCAGAGGGTTCGAGGACAGCTGGCTGCCGTCTTGAAGCCACTCATTGTACCTCAGGCCAGACATTTTAAGTCTTTTATTTGGATCAACTGTGAGAAGTCCTGTGGGAATAAATAAGACACTTTAGGACTGGTCATTGCAAACAATTTAAAAATCAACCTCAGACCTAAATTTTCAATGATGTTCACATAGGATGATGGTTTCAATACAGGTTCAACTTCCCACAAAGATAGCTGCACGTTTCATACGCATTTAGTCTGCTAATGGACACTGGGCACTAATAATGAGGTCATAACAGCCTACAGCCACAGTCTGGGAGGCTGTGGGATACCTGGTTTTCCATCAGGAGAAAATCACCATCCAGAACAGACTCACACTGATGAAGTCGTAAACCCCAGAAGAACAGAGAGCACCCAGATCTACTTCATTCATGTGCCAGACATTTACCAACCACCTTCCACAAGTCAGGAGTGTAGTAAGGCAACAGGGTCATGAGGTGAGGCTCACAGAAGAACAAGGAGGCGGCACAAAGACAGAGCCGTCCTAACACGAGGGACGAGAGCAGAGCGTGGGAGCCGGCCCCCCGAGAAGGCTGAGCCTATGGAGCTGCGCATCCTACAAGTCTTCCGGATGAGAAGTGGGGTAGATGACGAGGGGGCTCCAGTGATTAAGAAAAGCAAGTGTAAGGAAATGCAGGAACCTGAATACTTGACACAGTTAAAGAATTCAAGTATCCCACATGGCCAGGGTGACAAGGAAGCAGAGGCAGGCTCACATTCTGAACACTAGGATAAGGAGTCTCACCTGAAGCTAGCAGAAATTCTTCAAAGGATTCTCACCCGAAAAGAGTTACGGTCACATTTGTCACTCTGGTCAGAGATCATGGAAGGTAAAGTCAGAGGAAGTGGACATGTTGAAAGGATGCTGCAGGAGTTTAGCCAGAGCAATGATGGCAAGAATAAAGGAAAGGGCCTGTGAATGGGAAGGGGTGGTTAGTGAACCTGCGGAGCTACAGGAGAGGCTGTGGAACACAGGGACAGTGCGGGCGGCCAGGTGATGCCAAGGCGCCTGTTTCAGTGACCCTGTTTCTGGGCAGCGCTGCCTTTCAAGAGAAGGAGATAGGAAGAGGAACATGGTTAGAGAAAAGGAGGGCAGAAAAGCATAGGTTTGTTGTGGATGTGAGGCCTAGGATGCCAGTGGAAGCCAGGCTCCAGCGTATGTTGGAAATGTGGTAAGACCATGCGGACATGTCCTAATAAGAAAACAGGGCCGAAGACAGCAGCCTGGTAAGCCTCTGATGACACAGGTGGGGTTCCTGAGTAATTTATGAACACACGTATGTGTGATGGGAACGATTCTACTTCAGTCAGGACATATGACACAGAATACCAAATTTCACAGTAGTTTTACCTTGGATCAAATCTTTAGCCTCTTGGGATACATTCTTCCAGGCTTCCCCTTCAAAGGAGAAATCTCCCTTTTTAATTTTCTTCATGATTTCCACTGCACTCGTGCATGTCAAGCTTCTGTCATGAGACTGGAACGGAACCTGCCCTGACAGCATTGTGTACTATCATGGAAAAAAGTAAGACAGAATGACTGCCAAGATCACCGTCCAAGCCACTCCAGTAAGCCTATTACTAACTTAATCTGCATGATTTGCCAACTATTACCACTAGTATTATTGGGTTTAAAATTATGATTTTATCGTTGAAGTAATAAACACGTTTTAAGACTCATAAATAAAGTAGTATGGCTTTTTATCATACCAAAATTGAAATCTATTTTAATAATTATAGTAGTTCTCTCTTCTCAAAGGAGTAAGATGTTACAATTTTAGTTAATTATCCAGCAATCAACTTTTGTTGAGAGTAATTTTCTGAGCCGAGCATGGTGGTGCATGCTTGTAATCTCACCACTCTGGGAGGCTGAGGCAAGAGGACTGCAAGTTCTAGCCCAGCTTGCTGGGGAGGCAGCTGTGTGTGAAAGATCTGGGTTCAATCCTCTGTAGCAGGGGAAAAAAATAATTTTCTGTCTACAAATTGTCTGCAAATGGTCTGCAAAAGACACAGAGATACACCTATGTGTATATAAACAGAAATATTTATATGCATGTCTGCCTCGATATATGTATTGTGCATGTTATAGATCCTATCTTACATCTTCTAAAACCTGTGTATTAAGTGCTGAACTTCTGTGTTTCTTCCTGAATTTACACCTTAAATTTCTATCCCTCCATATGACTATATTTACAGATGGGGCTTTTATGGAGGTAATTAAGGTTAAATGAAGTTACACAGGTAGCATTGCGATCCAGCAGGATTATGTCCTTAAAACAGTGGAGACCAGAGAGCTCTCTGTGTGTGAGCACACAGCAAACAAGTGGCCAGCTGTAACTCCAGGGGCGGGTACACCCCGATATAACCAGTGCTGCTGGTAGCCTGACTTTGGTCTGTTCAGCCTCCAGAACTGCAGGAAAATAAAATGTTGTCATCTAAGCCACTCAGTGTGCGATATTTTGTGATAGCAGCACAAGCAATTTAATATGCACTGTGAGCATATTTTAATTAAAGTTCTGTACACTTCAGACGGAACTATACATGTATGGCATATGCTGTTGTGATCAAAGTCACATACGACATGTAGATGTCTTTTCCTGGAATACTGATTTTATTTGATGAGGGTCATATAACTTATTTCCATGTTAAAATATTCATATTCACATTTATTAGATGAAAAACACAAAAGGGCCACACATTTCAAAGGCAAATCAGAAAACTCCAAATAAATTTTGTGTTTGCTGTGGGATAACTAGGCTTGGTATGTATATGTCTAAAGATATGCATGCATTTTGCAATGCATTCTCTATAGTGTAATGCAGGTCCTAATTCTATTCATTTTCTCCTGTAACTATCTCATCATGTACCTCTAAAGGCAAGACTGCTACAAACCATAACCATAACCCAACATCGTACCTAAAAACTATGGATAATTCCTTACTATCATTCAGGATCTAATCACTGCTTAAATTTCCCTCATTGTGTTTTATATATTGTATATGTGTTACAATTATACCTACATGAATTATTTAGAATTTGAATTTAATAAATGAATTATAAATTATAAATTGTTTGAATAAGAATTTAAGGAAATATAAACATTGTTTCTTAAGTGTTTTGATATATAGATTCCCACATTCTTTTCTCACGATTTATTTGCTTAACAAATTGGAGGCCTGTCTTTAGGAGCTGCCACAGACCGTCCAAACACTGTAATTGTGTTCTGTGGTACTACCAATCTAGTTTGTATTCTGTACTTCTTAAAACTCTGACAAGCAGATCTAGAAGGAGCAATGCTTCTGTCTATGCAGCTATGGAAAGTTATTTCCACAGAAATGACATTCAGAGGTCCCCAAATACTTATCTGTATGTCTAAGGCCTTTAACACTTTCAAGAGTCTGAAGATCATAAGTAGCCTACATGTGAAATGCATTCTTTTAATATAAAGAAGAAAATTAATATTAAAAATTAAAAGCTCTTTATATTTTGGGAGACACTGTTACTAATAAAAATGTCATCGATTTAAGCCCTTATAACTCTTGAATCTATAGAATATAGTTGCTTATTTTTAATAAGAATAGTCTTATTCATAAATAACTTTAGTTCGAAAATAATAAATGATGATTTAAAATTGCTCAGATGAAAGCCACTTAAAGCAGCAGCACCCTGCAGCACCAGTGGCGAGCCGCGAGGGGAGACAAACTGACACCGAAATAAACCCCAGATGGAGTACAGACTGAAGTGTAAAAATAAAGTGAAGTAATTCCAGAGGAAAATTTAGGAGAATGCTTTTATAATACTGGGTTAAGGGTAGGTGTGGAGTGGCAATCTAACATCAAAGCCACATACCGTAAAGGAAGAGACTGTCATATCTTAATACATGGAAAAACAAACACAAAACACAGCAAAATCTCTATGTGAACCCCTCTAAAAATAAAACCAAAATCTCCTATTATTATAAACAAAGTTTCAAAACCAAGGATAAGCCAGGAAAACATTTCCAATATTACTGTTAGATAAAGGATTAAAATCTTGAACAGAGGTTCACAATTTTGTAAGAAAAGTCTCTCCCTGTAGGAAAACTGGCGAAGATCACAAAGAGAAATTTATGAAAAGGAAAATACAAATATCCGAAGGCATGAAGAGATAGTCAAACTGAGTATTTATCAAAGAAATGCATGTAAATTACAGGAACAGTGGGTTCGCATAGCATCCAGTGCAGCACAGCATCCGACTGACAGCACCCGATGTACTTGCATATGGCTGGGACGTAACCAAGCAAATCTTTCTAGAAGGTGATCTAGGTGTTATGTTGAAATAAAAATGTGTGTACTCTTCTCCTGGGAATTCCTCCCAATGAAATAATGAGACAAATGCAAATACATATATAAAAATATTCATTAGTGTAGAGTTTATAATCAGTGAAAAATGCTAACTTCTCATTAGTAAAGAAATGGCTAAATAAATTTTGGAGACTCGAACTACATGTATAATAAAGCCCCATTTACTAAAAACTCCACCTATACATACATGTATAGCAAAACATGCAGAAAGGCATAAAGCACATACATGTACTGGGAGGGGGGCTGGCGGAGGAAGGAAGCTTGAGAACCATGTTTGAATGGTAAAATTATGAGCGATTTTCACTTTGTTCCTTATGTCTTGCTGCACTGTCTAAAAATTACCCCTAAGAACATGCATCACAAATTATCTACAGAAAAAGTAAAGCTATTTTGAGGTAAAAACATGCTGAGACTTTTCTAGCTTATGTTTGGTTTTTGATCAAAGTAGCCAGGCAAATTTTTGGAAAGCATGCTCACCATGATTACTATAAATTGCCATAAATATTTCTTGTTTGAGCTATTAAATCATTAATTTACCTTAAATGATTTTAATTATATTTTCAGTCCAAAATTTCACAGAAGTTAAAATGTTTTTGTATTAACAGATAATTCTGTTATTTTCACATTATATCCAATACAGTATGTGCCATGAAAACACACTATCACTTCTTTTAAAAAACAATGTATAACTTCCATTCATATAATGTCACAGGTAACTTTAGTATTTCAATATAAACCAAATTAAGTTTTAAGAAATGGAAATACTCTTTGGTAAGGCCTTTAACTGGTCGTATAGAAACCCAATTTGTCATTTTTCCCCATAAATTTAAGAAAAACTGTGGAGGGGTACAGACAAACTAAGTAAGGAATGTGGAGGACCCACAAGCGCGGGCAGGTGTAAAGACTATTAAGGTGAACTCACCAAGATGACGCCCAAGCTCCACAGGTCACAGGACTCATCATAGCCATTATGATTCAAGAGCTCTGGGGCTGCGTAATGAAGGGTAAAGCATGGGGTCTTCAGTGGCTGATTGTCAGGGGGCTTGAGTCGTGCAAACCCAAAATCGATTACTTTAATTTCCAAGTTGTCATTTTCATCAGTGAACAATAAATTCTGTAGGATACCAATTCTTCAGTTAGTTTCTCATTAAAACGTCAAGGGATCTGCTGCTCCCATTTATGGAACATTTTCTCTATGTATATTATTGATATAGTCCCCGAGACACGACAATATTAAAATCAGGCCAAGCAATAATCCTACAATGGTCCCCAAGTGTTCAACTGAAAGAGGAGATGCATGACTTTCATTCTAAATGAAAAGCTAGACATGATTAAGTTTAGTGAGGAAGGCATGCTGAAAGCCAGAGGAGGCTGAAAGCCAGGCTTCCTGCCCAAACAGTTCACCAAACAGCAAACACCAAGACAAAGTTCCTGAAGGAAATCAGAAGTGCTACTCCAGGGAACACAAAAATAACAAGAGAGCAAAGAGCCCTACTGCTGACATGCAGAGAGTCCCAGTGGCCTGGTTAGAAGACTAACTCACCTATAACCTTCCCTGCAGCCCAAGTCTAAAGAGGAGCGAGGGCCTAACCCTTCAATTCTGTGATGGCCAGAAGAGACAAGGACGCTGCAGAAGGAAAGTCGAAGCTGGCAGAGGTTGGTCCATGAGGATTAAAGAAGGACACTGTTTCCACAACGTAAGAGTGCAAGGAGCAGCAGGAGGTTCTGAGGTGGGGCCCCAGCAAGGCAGTAAGATCCAGCTGAGACCCCTGATGGAGGTGGCTATGCCAAAGAGACTTTCAGTGGAAACGGAACAAGCTTCTGCTGGAGGAGACACCATGGAGGAGTTTCACAGCTACAGGGAAGTCAGGGCTTGAAAGGACAGGCTGGCTCTTATGAGGAGCTGCAGCAGCTGAGGACTTTGAGGGCAGGCCAGTTCTCATTTAGCACCCTAAACACCCTAGGGCCCTGAAGAAGTATACAAAATCTACTCTGCTTGTTACAAAAGGAACAACAAAGCTGGATTAACAACATATCTGTTTACAGCAGAGCTTACTGAATATTTTAAGCCTACTGCTCAGGCAAAAAGATTCAATATCACCACTCATTAACAATGCACCTGGCCAGGCACGAGCCCAAGTGGAGATGTGTAATGTTAATGTCATCCCTCCTGCTGCTTGCACAGCATGCATTCCACGGCACATGGATCAAGCAGTAAATCTGACTTTCAAGTCTTATTTTGTGTGTGTGTGTGTGTGTGTGTGTGTGTGTGTGTGTGTGTGTATTTTGCAATACTGGGATAGAACCCAGGGCCTCACACATGGCAGGTAAGTGCTCAATCTCTGAGCTACACCTCCAGTCAAGTCATATTATTTAAGAAAGATATTTTATAAGCCTACTGCTGCCAGGGAGAGTGGTTCCTCTGATGGATCTGGGCAAAGTAACCTGAAAGCCTTCTGGAAAGGATTTGCTATTCTATCTACAACTTAAGAACATTTGCATGAGAGGAGGACAAAATAGGAACATTAACAAGAATTTGAAAGAAATGGATTCCAACTTTGAAATTCTACTGTGGATAAAATGCTGTAAAACAGCATCACATGCTACAGAGAAATCTTTCAGGAAAGGACAAGGTGGGTCAATGGAGCAACTTCACCTTCAGCCACCACCACCCTAATGCTGATCAGCCGACAACAAATAACATCCAGGCAAGACTCTGCACTGGTGAAATGATTAAGACTCACTGAAGGCATAGAGAGCCATTAGAAATTTTTAGCAATAAAATATTTTAAAATTAAGGTATGTATACTGTTTTTTCAAACAATGCTATTGCACATACAATAGACTATAGTATAGTATAGAAATTTTTTATATGCACTGAGAAACTAAAAAATTCCTATGACTTGTATTATTGTAACCTTCACTTTATTGTGGTAGTCTGGAGCCAAACTTACAATATCCCTGGGGGTATGCATGTATTTGTTTACTGAATAAAGTAATAAAAAAGCTACATAATTTTTAGGGCAGTCCATTAAAGAAAACATGGTACAGACATGCATTTCATTTTTAGAAATATTTTCTCTAAAACAGTTAATACTTAAACATGTTCTGATGTTTAAGGCTATACCTCAAATATCAGAACGACATTGTTATTTTGAATCATACATCCACTCAGACTTCTAGATCACTAAGGCTTTCCTGTACTATTTTTGTGCCTGCCATATACTTAATGTTAACTGTATTGACATACAAATCATTTTAAGCAGCGCATCCAGTCAGTACTCCAAGTAAATGAACCTGATCACAATGTCGTTGCCTTTATACTGATCAAATTATTCTCAGCTTTGGAATACCATTTGCTTTGTTAATATTATTCTAGTTGAAGTAAGAGACATCATAGATAGCTTCTTTTATACAAAGAAGAAAAATCTTTAAGCCTTCCACGTAAAACATTGACAATGAATAAAATAGAAGGAAAGAAAAGCAAAAAATAACTGAATTGCTTAAAATTTCTGTCATGCAACTCTTTTTTTTTTATTTAAAAAAAAATACAAGTACAAAAATATATTGACAAACAGACACCAATTAGCATAAAAACTAGTACAATCACAACTAATCTATAGACAAGGTGATATGATCTCAACATTGGTTATTGCTTTATCCATTGATATCTTCGAAGTGTAAATATATAAGCCCATATACAGACATGCAAATATAGTCAGACAATTAATCCTCTCGACAACAGAAAAAACACAAAAACCAAAAATCCAAAGACAAAAAACAAAACAGGCAAACATCAACAACAGCAAAAACAACAACAACAACAAAAAAACACCAATAGTTGCTGCTTTACATATTGATATCTTCGAAGTGTGTGTTCAGGATAACACATACAGACATACAAGATTGATCAAATAACCCGTCATCGATTATTGCT